>JZKD02S0200295.1:497068-513454 GCA_000966675.3 Picea glauca | reverse complement strand
TGCATAAGTCGCTCGGAAAACTCACTCTGTGCAGAGCTGATACACAAACTCTTGACGCTGTAACTTACTGAGCTAGTAGCCATGGGAGGATCCGTCATACGAAATGAGCCCACCACCACAGCGCTGCTCGAACATTATCCAGCAACGTATCAAATCTTTGAGCAGGCAGGGTGGCTTGATTACTTCCGCAAACTTTCGGCATATAATGAACAGCAAGTCCTACAGTTTGCCCGAAATCTTCAGGAGAACCACTCTATCATCGCAGGTGTCTACATATCAGTAACAGAAGAAGACATATCAGAGGTCTCAGGCCTCCCCATTGACGGCACTCGAAAATTCAGCCGAAAGCATATCATCGGGGATGTCCAGCAAAGCTTCTTTCTGCCTGAGGAAAGAATTGTATTGAAGGCCAGAGGCGTTCAACTCAGTTCACTGCCACCCCCGTGGCCAGAGGTCGCCAGATTCATCAAGCACTACCTGACCTGCGAAGGTCGCTATCAGGTATTCTATCAGCACGACTTCCTTTTGCTTTCTCATTTAAGGCATAACAGACGGATCAACCTTCCCTATTATTTGTTGGGTTGTTTAAAGAATATGGCACATTATTGTCGAAAGGTAAAAGATCCAACCCTGTCACTTACCCACCACCCTCTTGTTCAATTACTCATCAACAGGGGTTTTGAACAACAAAATCGTCCACTGAATAACCCGCCCATAAACCCTCAACGAGCTGCTAAAATTCCCCAGGAGCAGCAACAGAAAAACCCCCCAGTCGTCCCCGAAGTACCCCATATCCCGACCACAGAACCAACCAGTCCATTCAATTCCCCTACCCCACTAAATCCACCACATACCCTACCAGAGTCATCCACTCCCGCCCTTCATATTCTCAGTGATGACTCTGGACCAGAAAATGTCGCCTACCCTATCATTCAGGAAAGACCCCCACGAAAACGAAAACAGATTGCCCCCTTTCCACCCTTCTTGCGCAAAAAGCGAACAAGACCCTCAATGAGGCCACCCTTGATGACCACTACCCTAGACACCCCACCAATTCGACTAACACCCCATCCACCTCCAACCTTTCCACCCCCAGGATATTTGCCTATTCCGACCTCCGTGGCTGCAACACAAGAACCAGCCACCGATATTGAGTCACAGAAACTAGAAGCCCAGACATCATTTGAAGTAGCTGAAACACAACCAGCTACCCATCCAGTGGCTGAAACACAAGAACCAGCCACTGAAATTGAAATTGAATTTCAGGAATCTGAGACCCCGAATGCTGCAACACCACCCTCCTCAAATAAAGTAGCTGAAACACAATCAGCTACCCATCCAGTGGCTGACACACAAGAACCAGCCACTGATATTGAAATTGAATTACAAGAATCAGAGACTCTGGATGCTACCACGCCACTCTCCTCAAGCAAAGTAGCTGAAAAACCAGCTACCCATTCAGTGGCTGAAACACAAGAACCAGCCACTGACATTGACATTGAGATTCAGGAATCAAAGGTTGAGGGTGCTGAAACATTACTCTCTTTACACCAGGAGGTTGAAACACAAGCATCAGTTGCCATTCCTGTAGTTGCTCGACAAGCACCAGTTCATGAGGCTATGACTGCCACACAAGAACCAATCACCTCTAAATCCAAACAAATAATGGCCGATGTCTTGGAAGAAAACAACTTTTTAAAGTCTCAATTGGAGGCATATCAACAAGAATTAGTCAGGGCAAGGGAAGCATATGAAAAAGAACTAAATCTGTACACTTTAGCCCGAACAGCAACCTTGTCAGAAGAGACCACAGAGAGTGTGTGTAAAGAATACATGTGTTGCCAATGTGGCGATGTTTACCATCAGGCAGGCTATAAGGTGATTCAAGTCCCAGTGCCAGGGGTAGCCCTTACTCCTTCACCTTTTGAAGTCAAGGAAGAACCTGCTGTAACACAAGAACCAGCAGGCCCTAGCAAGCTCAAGACTGAACCTATTGTAACACAAGAACCAGCAGGCCCTAGCAAACTCAAAACTGAACCTGCTGCAACACAAGAACCAGCAGGCCCTCCCAAGTTGAAGACTGAAGCCTGCATTGCAACAAAAGAAGCCCCTACCTTTGTCAACAAGACTGTACAGACAGTGCCTATGGAGGAATTTACACCTCCCAACCAGATCAATCTCTCCACTTCCAGGGAACAATCTACTCAAACCTCACCTCATCCCACTACTTCCCATGCCGAAACTCAGACTTCCCAGCTATGGGATGAGCAGGCAGAAATACAAAAATGGAAGAAAGAGTATGCTGAAACACAAGCCAAAAACCTGCAAGTGCACAAACAAATCTGGATCAATCACACTTTCTCAAATTGGGAAGCTCTGGAGCAGATACGTGAGGAAGCTCGTGAGCTTAAGAAGAAGAACAAAGAATTGAAGGGTAGATTGGTCCTGGTCTTTGATTTGGTGCAGAAGCTGCTGGCCACAAGGAAGCCATCTTGCAACTACTCCTTATTCCTGATGGAGAGACTCACATTCTTTCAGATCAAATCTGTTCTAGAAGGTAAACCTCATGAAGTAATACAATCAACAGATTTTATCAAAACTTTTGTAGCTGCCTCTACCAGGGATTAGCACCTCTTTTGTGAGGCATACTTCCATAATGAGGCTATTCCAGAAAACAGATTGCTAAATATAAATCCTCTTGTTGGGGACGTTCAACTTCGAGCATTTACTTCCTTTCTCCTCAATCAAATCATTTGGCAAGGTGACTTTTCGGCTGCCAAGCACAATGAAGATAATCGCCTCCTCTGGATTAGACCAGAACCACATAGGGCAGCTACATTTATCTCACAATATTATGAGTTTTTAAAACAACCAGGGGTGACTGAACATGTTCAGCAGCTACAATCAGAAGTGCTTCAGGATTGTGAACACCTCATCAGATCCATAGAGATTCCCGCCCTCCAGGCCAATAACTTGTTTTGGCAGCAATCCACAAAAAAGAGACAATAGCACAATCCTTTTGGTCCTGCCAACTTAGAAGTAGCAATTTTCAGGATACCCGGCTATATCCAGTGTGTTAGACATTGTGCTGAAAATTGGATAGGGTACCGGTTTTACTTTCCCATTCTCTGGTTGCCAATAGAAAGGTATCAAGTCAGTTATAAGTTGCCTAAGAAGGCAGAAACAGCAGCATGGCAAAGATTGCAGCAGGTGCAAGGATTCAGAACACCAACGGACAGTACCTCCCAGAGTTACAGCTTGAGTAACTTACATGATCAGAGTCGGTATGAAGACTCTGATTCAGAGTGAGTTGCCTGAGGACATGCAACACCTTGAGTTGGGGGGGATGTTAGGGCCACACAATGTACCTTTTTGCCTATACTTTTTGCCACTAGTATACTCTTGATCACCCATATTTAGACTCATACTATCACTTTATCTTATCATCCCAAAGGTATACAACGTCCCTTCTCATTACTATACGTTTAATCTATTTTGCATAATATTTTACATCACTCTCGTACTTAACCATTGATTAGAAATGCATAAGTGTTCAAAATTGCAGATTAGCACTTGAGGCCTATTGCTGAAACACAGAATTGTTATACAGTCCGAGGTCGCAATTGCTGAAACACGAAGTTGTCATACAGTCCGAGGTCGCAGTTGCTGAAACACGAAGCTGTCATACAGTCCGAGGTCGTAGTTGCTGAAACACAGAGTTGTCATACAGTTCGAGGCCACTGATGCTGAAACACAAAGCTGTCATACAGTCCGAGGTCGCAAATGTTGAACAGAGCTGTTACACAGTCCAGAGTTGCAGATGTTGAAACACAGAGGAAACCGCCAGAACCGACGATGCTGAAACACAAGCCGTTACAGTCAGCGGTCAACACAGTCAGAGCGCAATTCACATGGCTGAAACAGCCCGCGAATTGCGATGCTGAAACAGCATCAGCAACAATGAGAAGAAGTTGTTACACCAGCCGTAACAGCAATACCTCAGTCAGCTCCTATAATATCATTTCTGTTGCGTAAGATTAGGACATCCTGTTCTGAATTAGAAAGAAGATCCGGCTAAAGATACGACTCAGATACACACTGTAATTATTAATCAATTGTATCGAAGGGATTTCCTCTTTAAATAAGAGGAAATCATCATTCGAGGGATCCAAGTTTTATGTATTGAAGAAACTCCAGAGAAGCAGGACGTATTATATTTTTCCAAATTGTAATGTGATATTTCGACAGATGAATATAAGACTACTTTGAGTATCCTTCTCTAGCTTTTTCATTTCAGGGGGATCTTGTGAGAAGGGAGGGCCCACCTTCTTCACAAGATTCACCCACTAGTTTAGAAGTGTGTTAGTACAGTTTCTGTCTATGCTTTGTTTAACTGTTGTTTGCTGAAACTCTGTTTTTAATGGATTCCGCTTTGCTGAAACACTATTGACTCTGTCTTAGTTTATTGAATAGAATTTGTAATTCTTTTTATCAGCAATCTTGTGTGATGATTTTATGAGGCTAAGCAAAGACTGGGTTAAAGGTTCCTGCTCAGACAGAAAGGAATCGGAATATCATATCTTTTGTAGAATTCATTCAGTGTGCTGGCCAGAGGCTTGGTTAAAGGTTCCTGCTCAGAAGGAAGGAATCAAAACACCTTGTCTTCTGTAGATTTCATTTACTTTTGCAAGTGTGCTAGACAGAGATTTGGTTAAGGGTTCCTGCTCAGACAGGAAGGAATCAAAACACCTTGTCTTCTGTAGATTTCATTTACTTCTGCAAATAAGCTAACCAGAGATTTGGTTAAGGGTTCCTGCTCAAACAGGAAGGAATCAAAACACCTTGTCTTCTGTAGATTTTGTTTACCTCTGCAAGTGTGCTAGCCAGGTATTGGGTTAAGGGTTCCTGCTCAGAAAGGAAGGAACCAAAACATCCTGTTCTCTGTAGACTTCCATTAATTATGCAATTGTGCTAGTTAGAAACTGGGTTAAGGATCCCTGCTTAGAAAGGAAGGGATCAGACTGCCCTGTTCTCTACAAGCCTCAACCTCACAAGTGTGCTAAAACATAAATAAGGCTCAAGGCTCCTGCTTAGAAGGGAAGGAACTAGGTGGTTTTGTTCTCTGTTAGATAGAGTTAATTGTTTTCTGCATTATTGTTTTCATTAAAGAGTGTTAGTGCTGAAGTCTCTGTTGAGAGTAAGGGTCTTGTTCTCTGATTACAGAATAGTTGTTCTTTCCCATTGCAAGTGTTATTTTAATGTAATCCAGGATTCTTAGATTGAACTTTAAAGATTTGCAATAGGGGAATTACTTTCCTGTGATTTAATTCAGAGCTTCAGTTTATTCAAGCAAGTGTGATTAGTATAAGTTTCCTTACTACAACACTAAGTTGCTTTTGGAATTGAGCATATATAGTGCGTGGTTATCTTTGAAATAAAAGACTTCCCTGGGTTGATAATTTATGTATCACTTGATTGTTTGAATCAATTAAGCAATTATAGTGACCAACAATCTTCATTGCTTTAACCTTATCTTTTCCCTCTGAAAAGTGATGTGATGGAAAGAGGATCATAACCATCGAGTATCACAAATATGGACATTTTGGATGAAGTATGGAAAGAAGTGTTGTACCACCATTATGTCAAGGGTAACTACTTGACCCATTATGTTTGTTTATTAGAAGGAAGGAAATGAAGATAACCTTCTAGACATTTATTGACAATCTTAGTTTGTCCATCAAATTGAGGATGATAAGAGGAGAGAGGAGCCAATTGAGTACCCAAACAAGAAAACAAGTCAGTTCAAAAATTACCTATAAAAATTGGATCTTCATCACTTACAATAATCTTGGGGTTTCCATGTAGCTTCTAAATTATTTCCCTGAATGTTGAAACTATAGTACTTCCTTTAAAAGGACAAGAAAAAGAGAAAAAATGGGCATAGTTTGTGAGTCAATCCACCATCATCATGATGAAAAATACTTTCCTTCATAATCCAGTAGACCTATAATAAAATTCATTCAGACCTATTCCCAACACTGACTTGGTATGACTAACAGTTCTAGAAGACCTAGGATCTTGATTATCTCTTCTTTTTTTTGGCTGGAAAACCAAGAATTTCACCACAAATGTGTGAACATCAGTTTTAAGACCTTCCCCAAAAAAATCCTTCTTGATCCTATGATAACTTTCAAAATTCCCAAGTGTCCGTCTATAGGAGAAGTGTGTAGTTCCAAAAGGACATTTTGTTTGATTTGTGAATTCTTATGTAAATATAGGTGATCCTTATACCAAAGTTAATCATTATTCCACACAAACTTATCTAATGCACAATGGTCCTGTAGTTGTTGAATGAGCTTCAATGCCTTCTAGCCCTACTACTATTATATCCTTGCTTCTTCCACCTAATCAACTTGTAGAATAGAAATAACATGTAGTAAAGACTTAGTGTTTTCTTATTTCCTTGAAAGTGCATCTGGCACCACATTTTGTTTCCCTTTTTTGTAAACAATTTCAAAGTCATAATCTAGAATCTTTGTAACGCAATTTTGTTTCTCTTCTGAAAATAGTTGTTTTTTCAAGAAGTAATTAATACTATCATGATTTGTTTTTACCTTGAAGTGTCTCCCTATTAGATAATTGGGCAACATTTCTTAATTGCATGTAGTATGACCAAGATTTCCTTCTCATAAATGGGTTTGAGTGAGTTCTTTCCTTTAAGTTGACAACTTTCAAAGGAAAGGGGACTTCCTTCTTGCATTAAAAATGCACCAACTCCATGCCTCAAGGCATCACACTCCACCATAAAGGTTCGTGTGAAGTCAAGTGTGGCCAAGACTAGAGTTCTACACATAACCTCCTTAATTTTTTCAAAATCTTGGGTCGATTCTCGAGCTCAAGAAAAATGCATCCTTTTGCAATAACATTGTTAGAGGTCTTGATGCTTGACCATAGTTCTTAACAAACTTGTGGTATTAGCATGCCAATCCTAAGAATCCTCTTAGATTCTTCAAGGTTTCAGGAACTAGCCATTCCACCATAGATTTATTTTTGTTATGGCCCACTTTGATGCCCTCATGAGATACAATATAACCCAAATATCCCACTTCTTAACCAAAGGCACACTTAGAAGGATTTACATATAGTTTTTTTCGCCTCTAGTAGTTTTAAGACCATATCAACATGTTTTACATGCTATTCCAAGATATCTTGTAAATTAGTATATCATTGAAAGAATACTGACATGAACTTTCTAAGGAAGCACTTAAAAATAGCACTCGTCGAGCTTTAAAATGTGGAAGGTCCATTAGTAAGTCCAAACAACATCACCTAAAACACATAGTTCCCTTTATGTGTTCTAAAGGTTGTTTTGAGGATGTCTTGTTCCTTCATTCTAATACGATGACATCCTAAATGGAGATCCAACTTAGTAAATAACATTTCTCCCCATAATTCATCAATGACATCTAGTTTGCAACTAATGAAGTTATGTGCACTACTAGAATTGATCAACACTATTATCTTTTTACTTTTTATACATCCTTCTATATTGATATTTTGAGGAGTGTTAATTCTTTCCAAAGCATGACAAGATACAATTTGAGTAATTTCTTCTAGTTATAGATCTTGTGAAGGTTACAATTCTTCTTCTTCCTCCTCTTCACAATATATATAGAATAATTTCTTGTCAACACACTTATTCCCATTACTATACTTGCTATCATGATTGAAACATAATCCTTTGCTATTCTTTCACCCATTTTTTGACGTTTCAACCTTCTAAGTTGAGTGAGGTTAGGAGTAGGAACATTGCACTCTTTGTAGATGTTAGTGGCCACCATTCTAGTAGCTATATTTTTACTTTTTCCTTTCCATGTTGAAAGCATGCCCAAGTATTTAGGCTCCAAGAGATGCACCTCATGTTGAATGCTCTCCTTTAAATTATCCACAAAGAGATAAAACAAAGTATCCTCTAGGATGTTCTTCACTCTAAGGCTCAACTTTTGAAATCGTTAAATGTATTTTAAAACTAGACCTCTTTGCTTCAGGTTTATCAATTGGATAAAGAAGGCATTGTTCTTAATATCCCCATAATGTGTTGTTAATTCATCCATAAATATGGACCAAGAGACAATATAATCCTTTTTACGATAAAAAAAATCCATGGGTACCACACAAATTGATTAAGTTCTAAATACAAGGATGCAATAGTTACCTTTTGTAAAGTTGGCACTTGGTGTAGATCAAAGAATTTCTCCATATGGAATATCCATGTTATGGTATCATTACCATCAAACTTCTTCATATCAATCTTGGGAATGATGTAATTCCTTGGTCTTGAGTTGAAGCCTCAATGATACAAATCTTGGAGTGATGAATGATGAGGTTTCTAGGCCTCAATCTTCTTATTCTCCTTATCTTCTTCTTAGGGAGGTGAATTTTGGGTAAGGAGGCAACTTAGCTGCTTCAAAAGGTCCTCCCTCATGTAATTGAGATTCTCTTTGAGGTCACATTTTCTTACCATCTCTTTGATGTCATATTTGCTTGCCATTTCTTTAAGATTGTCTTTGAAAGACTTTTGGAATCTTATTTAGTTACCATATTCAAGACATTAGTCTTTGTTAACATTATAGATTCTAGGATATTTATTCTCTCTTCCATATTGGACATATTAAAATCCCTCTCTTCTTGATCTTCTTGTGTCATAGATGAGCCTTCTTAAATATTTCCAAGAGTTGCATTTACATCTAGATATTACAGGCTTAGGGCTTTGGAGACAAATCTATTAGCCAAAATTCAACTTGTATCTTCTCCAATTATAATCTTCTATTAATGAAATTTATATAGGATGTATTCTGCGATGTCCTCTTCAATATGCCCCTAATCCCATGTGATTTGTATATTTCAAGAAAAAGTTATTGGGAATTACCAAAACCTCGTATTTTCCCTTTTAAAACCATAATTTGGATATTGTCTTGTTGGTTGACCTTGCACCTAATGTAGCTATGAGATTTCTACACTCTGGAGTATAAATTTTGGCTTGTAATAGCTTGGTATATCTTCTTTGAAATTCCATAGGTATCACTTAATTATGATGTGCCAAGGAAAAAATGTGATAACTTTCTCAAAACTTGTGGATTTTGTCATCCTTCAAAATAATGAACTTGTACGGTATGCCACATATCCAATTTTGTTGATTATAATCTAAAATTTGGAGTTGTAACACCATGGTCTGTGTTTTTACCAACGCCACTAATTGTACTAGATTTGGATCTTTTTAGCTTTAGATATGACTATTTTACCAAGAACCCTTATTTGAGACTAGTCAAAACCCCTAACTTTCATAGCCCATAACTCCGAAAGCATAGTGAAATAGAATATAAAAAATATTCACAAGGTACTTAGTTATGCCCTTTCTACACCCTAAAAAATTCACACACTGAAAATCCTCCCCCCCCCAAAAAAAAAAAAATAGAACAAAAATGGTAAGCAGACTTGTTTTAAGGACCCAAACCAAGGACTATCTGCTCTTGTTATGCACCAACCACCAAAATCGCATAAAAAGAGAGAGATAAGTAACTCCATGCCTTGATAAAGAGATATGAATGAAAGTGAAGCCTCTTAGAGGGAGAAACCTCCTTTTACAATAGAACAAATGTACAAGATGAGATGATACTAAAACTAGGTCTTCTTGGTGTGTGTGTGTGTGTGTGTGTAGGATACCAAGGGTACAATTACAATTAAAAGGTTTACCAACAATATTAATATAATAAAATAAATACAAAACTTGATATCTAGGGATTTACATAGGTTTTTATGCGTAACATGGGGCTTTGTATAGGGGATTAACATGCCCCTCCCCTTCAAATAAGTGTTTCCCTAAACACTTGATTAGTTGTGGATGTTTCTGCATGAAGAACTCATATTCCCATGTTGCTTCTTCTAATGGTAGGTTCTTCCACTTGATGAGGTACTCAGTAATTGCTCAATTTCTCGATAGCTTAACCATTTTTTCAAGGATTGTTTCTGGTTCTAGTATGATTTTCCTTTATTCATTCTTCTCTGGTAAAATATTTTGAATCGGGATCTTGTCATTGATTAACTTCTTTAAGCAAGAAACGTGGAAGACTGGATCTACATGTGAATATGGAGGTAACTCCAATTTGTACACCATACTTCCAACCCTTTGCAACACCTTATAGGGACATAATACTTAGGTTGTAATTCATTGTCCTTCTTTTGTTGCTCAAGGGGCATCTATTTTTATGGTCGTAGCCTTAGAAATACCCAATCCCCCACTTCAAATTCCCTTTCCCTATGATGTTGATCTACTTCTTGTTTCATCCTATTTTGTGATATAACCAAGTTGTCCTTCAATAGTTTGAGAACCTCTTGTTGGTCCTTGATGTGGTCCTCCACTACTTGAACATTCACTTTCCCCTTCAAGGGTGATGTGATGGATGGAGGATGATATTTGTAAAGTTTGATAAATGGGGGATTTTTTTATGAAGTATGGAAGCATGTGTTGTACCACCATTTTGTCCAGGGAAAACCACTTGACCCATTATGTTTGTTTATCAAATTCAAAGCAATGAATATAGACTTCTAGACATTTATTCATAATCTCAGTTTTTCCATCAGATTAAGGATGGTAAGAGTTGTGAGCCAATTGAGTGCCTAAAAAAGAAAATAATTCCATCCAAACATTTATAGTCAAAATTGGATCTTTTTCACTTACAATGATCTTAGGGATTCCATGTAGCTTTTGAACTCTTTCCATGAATGTTGTGGCTACTGTACTTGCTCTAAAAGGATGAGAAAGGGAGCAAAAATTATCATACTTTGTGATTCGATCCACTACTACCATGATGACATTATTTCCTTCGAACTTGGGTAGAACTATAATAAACTCCATTGAATCCTCTTCCCAATTTTGACTTGGTATGGCTAATGGTTGTAGGAGACCTAGTGTCTTGATTGTCTCTCCCTTATTTTGTTGGAAAACCACACATTTAGTGAAATAAATTTGAACATTAGTTTTAAGAGCTTCTCAGAAAAAGTCGGTCTTGATCTTGTATTAAATTTTCAAGAACCTTGAATGTCCTCCTATAGGAGAAGTGTGCAATTCCAAAAGGACCTTATGTTTTAGTTGGGAATTCTTACATAAATATAAGCGATATTGATATCATGGTAAGTCATTCTTCCACACAAATTTATCTAATGCACTTGGGTCCTCTTGCAATTGTTGAATGATATTACATACCTTTTGATCTTGCTTCCATTCTATCCTTGCTTCTTCCACCCTATCATATTCTAGAATGGAAATAACACATAGTAAACCCTCTACGTCTTCTTCTTTCCTTGAAAGTGCATCTACCACCATATTTTGTTTTCCTTTTCTGTAGATAATTTCAAAGTCATAACCTAGCATCTCAATAACCCAATTTTTATTGATTTTCTAAAGAAAATCTTTGTTCCAAGAAGTGCTTCAAACTATCATGATCTATTTTTACCTTGAAGTGTCTTCATATTAGGTAAGGGCACCATTTCTTAGCTACATGTAATATGACCAACATTTCCTTTTCACAAATGGGTTTGAGTATGGTCTTTCCTTTAAGTTGTCTACTTTCAAAGTCAAGGGGCCTTCCTTATTGCATTAAAATTGCACCAATGCCATGTCCTAAGGCATCAAATTCCATAATAAAGGTTTTTTTGAAGTTAGGCATGGCCAGGATAGGAGTCATACATGTAGCCTTCTTAAGATTTTCAAAATCTTTGGTTGCTTCTTGAGTCCAAGAAAATGCCTCCTTTTTAATAACGATGTTAGAGGTGCTTTTATTTGACCATAATACTTGAAAAAATTGTGATAATATCCTATCAATCCTAAGAATCCTCTAAGATTATTCAATTTTTTTGGAATTGGCCATTCCATCGTAGATGAAATTTTCTTGAGGTCCACTTTGACACCTTCATGAGATAGAATATGACCAAGATATTCCACTTCTTGAACCCTAAAGGAACACTTAGAAGGATTTACATATAGTTGTTTATCTTCCAATATTTTTAACACCATGTCAACATGTTGTACGTGTCCTTCCCATGAATTGTTGTAGATTATCATATCATTTCATCAATCTTTGAAATGTTGCAGGTGCATTAGTAAGGCCAAATGGCATTGGAGAGCCCTCTAACAAGACATACTCCTTTAAGGATCATTCGGGCAAAGGACAATGGATGAAATCACTCTATAATTATTTGAGCCTGAGGGTGATCACATTAGTACTTTTCCCTCAAACGAGGCATTCATCTGTGCCCAAAGATTAAAGAGGGAAGTCAATTTGGATGACCCCCCTCTGTTTGATTGTGATGGCATTACTCTAGAGGCAAGTAAGAGGTTTAATGAGGGGCAACTCCAAGGTTACCATCATTTGGTATTGAAGGAAGTTGTCGGTTTAAAAATACCTCTCCCACCACCTTTTCATGCAACCCCAACTTCATCACGACTAGCATGCAATAATTCAGCGTCTCAGGTCTAGGCGAAGGTATCATAGGTGCATGCAGAGGAGATGAAATCCAAAAAGCATAGGTGTTGGAAAGTTAAACTTGAACGTCAAAGGATGGTTGTAGAAGATGATGTTGAGATCAGGGCCATCCCCGATATTCTAGGGAGAACTACAGTGGGACATTTCAGTGGGAAGTTCATCTCCTTGGTAGTGCTTAAGGGGTGGTTAACGAAGAATTGGGTTTGTTTATTGGGCTACTATCCAATGTAGCACTCCCTAGAAAGAGGATGGTTGAGCTTCAGTTTTAAATGCATAAAGGATTTGGAAGAAGTGTTTAGTAGGGTAAGGATATGGGGGTCATCAGGATTGATACTGAAGGAATGGGCGATCTCTCTTGATCCCCTAAGAGAATCACAGACACCTGCAAAAATTTGGGCAAATATTCCCAACCTTCCCTTAGTTTTATGGAATGAGTCTGTTGATGGACAAAATTGAGCTAGTGTGGGGTGATTTTAAATGGGTTCAGAAAATTGATTATTGATGTCTGCCTTTTAGGTGTTGTGGCTACCACCAAGTTGGTCATATGCAAGAAAAGTGTTGAAGAGTGCCCTCTCATTTTCCTCCTTTCCAGAAAATATGGAAGTAAAAGGCGGAGCCTGAAGGTTCATTGGGATCGAAGGTCCTTTCCTTCGATGGTGATGTTGGGTCGAAAGAAAAGGTTCTTGGAAGTGTCTCCCTGTCAGCCACTTCAAAAAATTCAAGGTCAAGTCCATATCCTAGTAAGTCTTTATCCTTGGCTAATTTTGTATGTGATAAGTTTGTACAAGAGTACTCGAAAAATGCTCCTTTGGTTTTACCTCCCTCTCCAAAGTATTTTTCCTCCCCGCCATCTCGTCTTATAGAGGGTGAAAAGAATCATTCCCACTCTCTTCCTTGTTTGAATCATGATGTCTTTAAGGATGGTTCTTTCCATACTTCTACCAGTGGGTCCCCTCTCATCTCCTCGTCTATCGTATTAAAATTTGCATCTAAGAATTCCTCTTATTCCTAGTCCTCTAGACAGTCCATAAAATTTGATTACCATTTGCGCTCTAAAGAAAATATAATAGAAGAAATTTTTGGAGTAGGGGGCTTGGCTCTCGACAAAGGAGATGGGGGTCAAGTGGGTATAAAACATCTCATCTCCATTGCTCAATCTAAAGCTCTGAAGTAAATTCCAAGTGGAATACAATCGATAATTGATCAGAACCTTAGAGTAGGTAAAGCCCATGAAGGGGTTCGAAAACGATAGTTCTTTCTTTTAATATCAGTGGAGTAGGGGGTGTTCCTAAGCTTCAAGCCCTCAAAATGCTAGTCTCAGTTAGTAGGCTGGATTTTATTATGGTTCAAGAAACAATGTGTAGTAGAATTTTTCTTCACAAGTGGTCCATTTATGTAATTCTCTATGTGGGAGTCTCAAGGGGACTTCTATCCACCTAGAGTCCAAGATTCAAAGCAATTCAAACTGAGCCAATTTCCTCAGGAATTGTTTTGGATTTGGAGGATTGTCTTTTGAAATGCTCCCTTAGGATAATAAATGTTTATGGGCCCTATGCAGAACGAATTCCCTTCTGGGAAAGTTTGGGTCATTCTGGGGTTTTACAAGTCCCAAACATAATTCTATGTGGAGATCTGAACTTTACCATGTCTTTGCGAGGGGTGTGGGGGTGCGACAAAGACAAGACCCTCAAGAAGGAGTTTTTGTAAATTGGATAGAAAAAACAAGCTAATTGATATAGAACCTTCCAAAATATCCCAAACTTGGCGAAACAGGAAAAGAGTGAAGGATGCAATGGCCAAAATGTTGGACAAATTCTTAATATCATAATCATTGTTGGAATTCAACTGGAGGATATATCCTAAGGTAGTGCTCAGAGGCATTTTAGATCACATGCCTATAATAATGGAAAACGTCAATAACCTTGTGCATCCTCCCATCTCCTATGAAGTTCAACAACACCTGGTTTGGTGAGGAGGAATAAAAACACCTTATCAAGGATCTGTGGATCCCTCTAGTTGATGGAACCAAAATTTCTTATCTGCAACAGTTTGCTTTAAATATCTCAAGAGTTACTCGAGCTACTTTAAATGGGCTAAGTCCTTCAATGAAAAATCTCTAGGGCAGTACCGACAAATAGAAGCACAGATGAGTGAAATACTGATTAAAGGAAGAGTAGACCAAATGTTGGAAGATGAAATAATTTTGCCCGATAAACTGATGCAAAAAAGACAAGATATTTTGGTCTATGAGGAAACTAGATGTCATTTAAAAAGTAGGGCCATCTGGTTAAAAGAGGGAGAAAATGGGTCCATTGGGTGGAAGGCTTTGATGGAAGCCTACCCATTGATTGGAAATTGGTTGTGCTAGAAAATAGGCATTGGAAAGCAAGTATGGATTGGTGAAGATCCATGGATTGGATCAGAAGATCGTTTTAAGCTATCAAAATCCCTGGTAGGAGAATTGCATTCAAGAGGAGTTTTTTCTTTATGGGATGCTCGTTTAAGCGATCAAGATGGAATAGGAAGAAGTGAATGGAAAGTGGCAAAAGGTTTAGTCCTAGAATAAAATCTATAGGAAGAACAAGAATCTTTTACAAGACTATTGTCATCAAATTTTATTCATTTAGATCATGACACCGAAGACTCGACCTGTTGGTCAAAAAATGAGAAAAATGGATTCTTTACAGCAAAATTAGGCTATCAGGTACTGGCAGAGGAAGATTACATAGGTGTCTCAAAAGCATGGTGGTCTCCTGTGTGGAAGGCCAATGCTCCTTTAAAGGTAAATACTTTGACCTGGCTATTGTTAGAAAATAAAATTTTCACTTAGGACAATGGATTGAAGAGAGGTTGGATCGGCCCGAGCAATTGTGTCCTATGCAAAAGCGTTGAAGAGTCGGTGCATCACCTTTTTGTTTTCTTCTCTTATGCATAGAAGGTACGGGTGGAGGTATGCACCATGCTTAAGTGTGGATCCATGATTTTGGAAGGTGGTATAAGTGAGTGGATGCAAATGTGGTTTTTTAAAGGTAAGGATAATCCCTTTACGTCGATGTCCCTTTTCTTGTTATATTTTATTTAGCGGGTGCAAAACTCTTGTGTCTTTCAAAATAAATTTATCTCTGAAGAAATAACAGTTGGACTAGTTCAAAAACTTTCTAGAGAATTTATGTATCAAGAGAAAGCCCCCAAATATAGAAATATTATCGAGCTCGAAATTGACAAGGAAATCCCATGGAGATTCTTTGACGGGGTCAATCAAGGACATCCAACACGATGTGGTGTTGAGGCGGTCCTCTATATTTCTGATAATCATTTATATAACATCCATTGTACTCTTAGGAGAAGGTTAAACACCAAGGAAGAGTTAGCAACATTATGGGCCCTTCTATTTATGGTAAACTCTCTCAATCTCTACAAAATGTAGCTATTAAGAGACTCCAAAATAGTGGTTGATTAGGTCATGGGTAAAGGAGATACATAGGTGGCAAGTCTAGCAGCTCAAAAAGTATAGGTTCGAGAATTCCTTTCATTATTGGAGTGGTTCTCATGTAGACATATATACCAAGAGCTAAATGGGGCAGCGAACAAACTGTCAAAGGGGGCGTTGGAGATACACGATGGAACTTTTTGTTTTCGACAGTTTTATGAAGGGCAGTCCCGTGAGGGCATGACCTTTTATTTATAATGATAATGGAAAAGAATGTAAAAGATGCAAATGCAAAAGAAAATGTATTTTTTTGTAACGAAAGTAGAAAAGGAAGGTCATTGTATCGAAAGCATACCAGGAAAGTTTGAACAATCATGGAATAGGATATATATATATATATATATATATATATTA
>JZKD02S0200295.1:472431-488268 GCA_000966675.3 Picea glauca | reverse complement strand
AGGTAGTCTACCAGTATGATTTTGTCTTGTTATCTCATTTACGACATGCTAGACTGGTCAATATTCCTTACTATCTGCTCGGATGTCTTAGAAACATGTCGCATTATTGCAAACAGGCTAAAAATCCCGCCCTTTCCCTCACCCATCACCGTCTCGTTCAACTACTCATCCAAAAGGGTTTTTCCCAACAAAACCTTCCCTTAAACAATCCATCCATAACCCTCAGGAAGTTGTTGAACGTCCTGAAAATCCTTATGAAGAACAACCACAAAACCTTCCTGACCCTCTGAAAATACCTATCAATCCACCCACAGATCCAATTGATTCAATTAACCCTCCTACCATACCAAGTCTACCCCACAACTTACCAGAATCGTATACTCCTATTGTCTATATCCTTAGCGATGATTCTGAAGCAGATAAACCTGATAACCCTCCCTGCCCCATCACTGAGGAAAAACCCACACGCAAAAGAAAGAAGCAAATTCCTACTTTTCCTTTCTTTTTACCAAAAAAACGAACAAGGACTTCAACAAGAGTAGCCACTTCTACCACTGCCCTAAACCCCCAACCCATCTTGCTAAAATCCCATACACCTCCACCCTCCCAAATCTCAGAATTTTTGCCTGTTCAATCCATGGGCGTTGAAACACAAGAACTAGAGGCCCAAGGTGTTGCGACATCAATTTCTTTAAACCAAGTAGCTGAAACACAAGAACTAGCTACTCATTCAGTAGCTGAAACACAAGAATCAGCTACTCATTCTGTAGCTGAAACACAAGAACCGGCTACTCATTCAGTAGCTGAAACACAAGAACCAGCTATAGCTGCTACACAAGAACTAGCTACAGCTGAAACATAAGAACCAGCTGCTGATTTTGTTCCCGAAATACATGAATCAGACGTCCAGGGTGCCGCAACACTACTTTCTTTACACCAAGAAGCTGAAACACGAGAATCCGTTGTCGATCTTGTAGTTGCTCCACAAGAACCAGCTATTACGGTTGTGACTGCTACACAAGAACCAGTCACCCCTCTTGATACACCCATGAAATATCAACAACCAGAACCAACAATGGTCTCTCTCTTACAAGAGAACAAGTTCCTAAGATCCGAACTAGAAGCCTATAAGCAAGAGCTGGTAACGGTAAAGGAAGCCTATGACAGGGAACTTAAATTGTATACCTTATCTCGCATAGTAGCCATGATAGAGGAAAACACAAAAGATAAACAGTGTGGAGAGTATATGTGCAGTCAATGTGGGGACATTTATTATCAAGCAGGTTACAAAATAGTTCCAATTTCAATGCTTGGAGCTTCCCCTGCACCTACAACTTTTGCAGTTAAAGAAGAAGAACACCCTACTGTTACACAAGAACCAGTAGGACCTTTCAAAATTCAAAATGAACCCTAGCCTACAACAACTGCTACATCTGAAGCCCATGTTTTTATTAGTAAAACTGTACAAACACTGCCTATTGATGAATCTACCCCTACTTTTGTGGAACAATCCACTCAGACTCTACCACGGCCTACCACTGACGATGTTGAAACACAAACTCTACCTATTGATGAAGTTGCCCCTCCTAGCAAAACTAGTACCCCTACTCTTGTGGAACAAGCCACTCAGACCCTACCTCAGCCTACCACCTATGATGCTGAAACACAAACTCAACCATGGAATGAGCAGGCAATAATGGACAAATGGAAAAAGGAGTCTGTTATTATACAGGACAAAAGTCTGCAGGAGCACAGACTACTTTGGTTGAACCACATCTATTCAAACTGGGAAGCTTTGAAGCAAACACGCCAAGACTCTCGTGCCCATAAGAAGCAGATTGAAGAGTTAAAAGGCAAATTGCTCCTGATGTTTGATTTGGTACAAAAATTGTTGGTTGCTAGGAAACCATCCTCAAATTACTCTCTTTTCCTTATAGAACGACTGACATTTTTTCAGATCAAATCAATCAAAGAAGGAAGACCCTATGTAATGCTAAAACCAAAAGATTTTGTTAAAACTTTTGCAGAAGCCTCTACTATTGATCAGCACCTAATATGTGAGGTATATCTTCATAATGAGGCCATCCTTGAGAACCGACAACTTAATCTTAACCCTCTTGTCGGTGACATCCAGATTTGGGCATTCACTTCCTTCCTTAACAATCAGATTATGTGGAAGAATGATTTTCTAGCTACCAAGCACAATGAAGATAATCGTCTCCTCTGGATACGGCCAGAACCACAGAACGATGCCACCTTTGTTACAGAATATTACAATTTTTTTAAGAAACCGGGGATGACTCAATACATAAGGCAACTACAGGCAATAGTACTTCAGGATTGCCAACAGTTTATTAAATCCAGAGAGACTGTTGCCCTAGAAGCAAATAACACATTTTGGCAACAATCTTCTGAGAAAAGGCAGGAGCACAATCCATTTAGTCCTACCAATCTTGAGACAACAATCTCCCGGGTACCAAGTTACATCAAATGTGTCCAACAATGTGTTGAAAACTGGATAGGTTATCAGTTCCATTTTCCTATTCTGTGGATGCCAACAGAGAACTATCAAGCTCATCATAAGTTTCCCAAGAAGGTTGAAACGGAAGCTTGGCAAAGGCTACAACGTGTTCAAGGATTCAGAGCTCCAACAGACAACACTTTCCACAACTACTGCTTAAGTAATTTGCACACCCAGAGTCAGTATCCGGATTCTGATTCAGATTGAAGTTGCCTGAGGACATGCAACCTTTTTAGTTGGGGGGATGTTAGGACCCTATAATGTACCTTTTTGTTCATACATTTTGCTATCATTACATCCTTTTCCCACTCACATTTAAGCCTACATTATCACCTTAACCTATTTTTCCAAAGGTATATAACGTTTTTTCTCTTTGCTATATGTTTAATTTGTTTCACATGTAATTTTGCATTACTCTCATACTTAGCCATCAATCAGAAATATATAGTTTCTGAAATAGTTTGAACTACAGACTATACATTGTTGTTGCTTGAAGACCCGTTGCTGAAACAGTCAAACAGCATGCAAATCCCATTGCTGAAATAGTCTGTGATTTGCGATGCTGAAACAACATTTCACACAGCAGTAACAAGAAGGAGCTGTTACATTGGCCTCAACAACCATATCTTAAGCCAACACCAACCATCATTACTGCTTGAGACCACGTTGTTGAAACAGTCAAACAGAACGCAAATCCCGTTGCTGAAACAGTTCGTGATTTGTGATGTTGAAACAATATATAAACAGCATTAACAAGAAGATAAATAAAGAAGTTGTTACACCGGCCGCAACAACTACACCTCAAGCCAACATCATTCCAACTACTGTAACAACATTTTGCTACAGGAGATCAGAACATCATATTCTAGCATAGAAGATTAGATCAGACTAAGAATAGGATTTGTATGTACACATGTAATTTCTGATCAATTGTATTAAGAGGATTCTCCTCATTAAATAGGGAGAAATCGACATTAGAAAGGGATTACGAAAGGCTTAGCTGAAAACGAATCACAGAGAATGAGCGTGTTCACGCTGGATATTGTAACTTGACACATTTGACAGATGAATAAAAAATCATTATGAGCATTTTTTCTTAGTTCCTTTCATTTCTGGGGAATCTTGTGAGAAGGAAAGGGCCCACCTTCTTCACAAGATTCACCCATTAGTTTCTGTAGTGTGTTAGTATTGTTTTTGTTCATACCTTTTTAAAACTCTGTTTTGCTGAAACTCTGTTTCCACTGATTGTTACATTGTTTTCATACAATTCATTCCTAGATAATTGTTAATCATTTTGATTGGTAATTTCGAGTTTATGAAAGTGTGATAATCAGAGACAGATGTTGAAGATTCCTGCTTGGGGAATAGGGTCATGTTCTCTGTTACAGAATAGCTAGTCTTCAGTAATTGTTAATCATTATGATTGGTGATTCTGTTTGATGAGTTTATGAAAGTGTGATAGTCAGAGACAGGTGTTGAAGATTCATGCTTTGGGGAATAGGGTCATGTTCTTTGTTATATAAAAGTTAGTCTTCTTTGCAATGTGTTGAAAAGTTCATTTTTCCTAGGTTGTTATTTCTTAATGTAATCCAGGATTCTTCTGATAGTTATTTCCTTTTGAATCTTAAAACTCTGCAATAGATATATTGCTTTTACTATAATTCAATGTAGAATTTCAGCCTATTCAAAGCAAGGTGTGATTAGTGTACTACAATTCTAGATTGCTTTTGAGATTGAGCATATACAGTGTGTGATTGCCTTTGAAATAAACAGATTTTCCTGGGTTGACAATTTATGTAACACTTGATTGTTTAATTAATAAGCAATTATAGTGAACAACAACTATACGCTATGAACCATCCTTTTTTGTAACCATCACCATTGGTGAAGAGAAATCACTTTGGTTAGGTTGAATGATACCAAACTTTAACATTTCTTGAATCATACACCCAATCTCACTCTTTTATGCATATGGGTACCTATAAATCCTAATGTTAGGTGGTACACTTTTTGGTTGCAAATGAATAGCATGGTCATGATCTCAAGCAAGTAGAAGACCCTCGGGAATCTCTTCAAATACCTTGGAATAATTGTCGATAACTTTTTGGAGATCCATTGGAACAAGAGGTCTAAATGTTTGAACATCTAGTGAGCACAATTCTGCAAGTACACCATGGTGTCCCTTTTTAAGTAATTATGTCATGTTCTTGGAGCTTATCACTTTAGAGGGATTCCTTTGGATACCTCTGAGTTCAATTTCCTTTCATTCTAAGGAAAGTCTCATGAAAATTTCTTGGAAATTAAGAGCCATTGTTCCCAATAATTGCAACCATTGGACCCCTAATACAACATCGACACCACCCATTTGGATTTCAATCATGGGACTATCCAATAAATACTCCCCCATATTAAGGTTAATACTATGGCACTTCCCTAGACAATTTATGGTACCTCCATTTGCAATCATTACTTGAAACTCTGGTGTTGGATATACAAAGCAATTAAGAAGTTTTGCTAATTTGCAATTAATGAAGTTATGAGTAGTACTATAATCAATCGACATTGTTACCTTCTTCTTTTTTATATATCCTTCTATCTTGAGGGTTTGTGGAGTAGTGATGCAATCTAATGCATGACAATATATGGTTGGAGTAGTCTCTTCTAGTTCTATATCCTTAAATGGTTCCAATTCTTGATCTTCTTCTTATTCAGCAACATAGGGTGTTCCAACATAGGACGAACACCTTCAATAAACACTCACACAGCTAGATCAAAGATCAACACACCGATGGTTTTACGTGGTAAAACCACAATGTGGGGAAACATCCATGGCCCCAGCCAATGTGGCCACTTGAGGAAATTTATTAATGCAAAAGAAAAATATCAATCGATCATCAACAAATGACCCTCCATGCTCTTTAAATAGAGATCATGGACCAATAAAGGGTTAAGCTACGTATCAACAATCGTTAAGATAGAGGAGAATATGATTTGTTGGATCGCTCTATGTCTAGAACATATCATGACCGTTGTATTACATAATTACCAATGCATACTAAAGAAACACAATTTTAACTAAAGATACTTTAGACCAATTTGATCTTAACTAACTCCCAAGTGTTTAAATATCCTAACGTCCCCCTAAAGAACAACCTGGGATAGGATTGAAGGATTTACAAAGGCAACACAATAGAATAAGGAAGGAGGCATTAGAACCTATCCCCCCTTATTAACAACTTCTTGAACTCCCAACATAGATTGAAGTTTGGAAAACTTCACTTGTGTAAGAGACTTTGTGAAAATGTCTGCAACTTGATCTTTTGTAGGGAAAATGAGCATTTCAATAACTCGATCATGAATGAGCTTTCTGATGAAGTGTATGTGTAGCTTGATGTGGTTGTTGTGTTGATGTTTAATTAGATCTTTGGCGAGCTTGATGGTACTATGATTGTTGAACCAGAGGGTGGTCGGATGTTGTTTTTGGAATTCAAACTCTAAAAATATCTGTCAAAGCCTCAAGGATTCTTGACTTGCATTAATCGTTGCTTGATACTCTGCTTCTGCTGAGGAAAGAGCAATATCCTTTTGTTTCTTACAAGCCCAGATGAAAGGTCCAATACCGAGGCTGAAAACATAACCTGCAATAGAATTTTGATCACCATGGTCGTAGGCCCAATCCGAATCAATGAAATGAACCAATTAAGGAGTCCCCATTGAACTGTAATGTATCCCAAACTAAAGTATACCTCGGACATACCGAGGTATCCATTTAGCTACTTTCCAATGGCTTTCATGGGGTTTTTGCATATACCGGGAAACAAGACCAACAAAAAAGGAAATATCGAGGCGGGTATGAGTCAAATATAAAGAAGGTCACAAGCATACTTAGACTGGGAAAGAAAAATTCATTCCTTGGTTTGCAATACTTGGAGGCCAAGAAAATAATGCAAATAGCCTAAGTTTGTCATTTCAAAAAAATATTTAAGGCTAGATTTTACATGGGTTAAAAGTTTAGGGTCACTATCAGTGAGGAAAAAGTCATCAACATAAAGAACAAGTATAATGAAATGGATCCCTACTTTCTTGGTATAGATATTAGGGTCATAATGACATCTAAAAAATCTAGTGTCAAGAAGAAAGTCATCAATTTTGGCATACCAAGCTTGAGGAGCTTGCTTAAGACCATAAAGAGATTTCTTAAGGTAACAAACAAGGATGGAGTCATTCTAAACATAGTGAGGAGGTTGTTCCATGAATATTTCTTCTTGCAAATCCCCATGCAAGAAGGTGGGTTGAACATCCATTTGATGGAACTCCCATTTATGTGATGCAACAAGGGCTAGAACAAGGTGGATAGAATTCATTTTGTCTACGAGGGCAAAGGTTTCATTATAGTCTATGCCTTCAACCTGAGAGAATCCTTTCGAAACTAACTGTGCCTCCTATCTTTTAACACTTCATATGATGCACACTTAGTTCTATACACCCATTTATATCTGACAAACTTTCTTCCTTTCGGAAGAGGTACAAGATCCCAAGTATCGTTCACCATAAGGAGCGATACTCTTTATTCATTGTTGTGTCCCAATTTGGATCGCCTGAAGCTCCTACAAATGTGCTTGGATCACGAGTCTCTGAAACTTGAGCCAAAAGAGAAGAGGTTCACTGGAACTATGAACGTGTTCGACATTGATATGAAGGGTCACCAACAAGATCACCAACTGCTTCTTGAGTTGAACGAACCCATTTGGGAAGTGGTGGTGTTGATGTTGGTTCATGTTCAATAGTCTCATCTGGAGGAAGGTGAGTAGGCAGAGGTGGATTTTCATCCTCAATGTCATCATATCAAGAAGAAGAAGCCAGAATAGGAACATAAGATGTCACAAATGTCGAATATGGCTTGCAGGTCGGAGATGGCACAAACGTTGAATTAGGCTTGTAGGATAAGAGATTTTCATCAAATTTAACATCACTTATAATAATAACTTCATTGGAATGAGGTTGAAGAATTCTACAACCTTTGACATCTTCAGAATATCCAACAAAAATACACTTCTCACTTTTAGGTTGTAAAGCTTTCCTTTTTTCATCAGGAATATGAACCCATGCTACACTACCAAATACACGAAAGTGGCTTATATCTAGCTTAATTTTAGTCCATTGTTCTTCTGGTGTTACATTTTTTAGAGTCTTTGTGGGAGTGAGATTTACTATGTAATTTGCATAGTTGATGGCTTCGACCCAATAATGAAGACTTAATCCTTTAGATTGGATCATACAATTAGCCATTTCCTTTAATGTATGATTCTTTCTTTCAACGACACCATTTTGTTGTGGTGTATATGGAACAATATGTTTCATTTGAATGCCCTATGCAATGAAGTAACATGTAAATGTGTTGTTCCTATATTCACCTTGATTGTATGCTCTTAACCTTTGAAGTTGATGTCCAAATTGTTTTTCTACAAGGGCCTTGTAGGCCAAATGTTAAAATTTCTCTTAAGAAGTTAAGTGTGTTCAATATTTTTTAGCTTTAGACTATTAAAACAACAAGTTCATGCATTAGGAACACTAAAAGAAATACATCCACAGTATACACAAGATTTATCCTGGGAAACCCTCATGGGGGAGAAAACCCAACAAAGCTTCTTCAATATATATTCTTCAACAAGTACAATGTCTCTCTCAAGAGAGATCTCACCAAATAGAATATAAACCAGAAACACTAACCAGAATAGAGTAGCACACCACTAGACCAAGATAATCCTCCAATAAATAACCAAAACCCTTCACCAGAACACCCTTCCTTTGTAGTTGTGTCTCCTCCTCATACTTGCGCACTGCTTACTTGTGTGAGAGAGCTTGTGTTGTGTGTTCTCCAAGAGAGGCGCTTAGCCTCTTATAAATATAAGTTGAGCCACCCAGGAATAGGTCAGGGTCAACTTGTACACTTTACCCTTCTAATTTACAATTGACTTTTGCTAAGGCATAATAGGGCCGACTTTATAAATATAACATAATATAAATCTTTAGGGTTTTGTCTTGGTCTAATACAATACTGAAACAATAAGAATATATTCCAAAGCTACTCAAACTTCAACACTCCCTCTTAGCAAGGAAGGTATTCTTCCGGCACGATCATCACAACTGCTTCTGCGCTTCTGTACACTTGATCATTGACTTGTTGAATTTCCACGAATCTATATTGAAGAAGTTTTGTAACCACATCATGCATCCAGGGTCTCATCATACTTCTAGGCTTTATCTCATCATGGGGCTTTAACTCGCCAACTCACATGGAATCTGGCATATAATTCGTAAAGAACTAGTAACTCATTAATTCACACAGAATCTGACATCTAGTTCATAAAGAACTAGTAACTCGTCAACTCACACATAATTTGACATCTAGTTCATAAAGAACTAGTAACTCGACAGTTTACATGGAATTTAACATATAGTTCATAAAGAACTAGTAACTCGTCAACTCACAAAGAATCTGACATCTAGTTCGTAAAGAACTAGTAACTCGTTAGCTCACACAAAATCTGCCATCTAGTTCATAAAGAACTAGTAACTTGTCAACTCACACAGAATTTGACATCTAGTTCATAAAGAACTAATAACCTTTGGTTGGCACACCAGGAAACTGGTACACAATGACCAGGCATATAATCATAAGGATTATGCGTTGTAGTGCACACACACTACCCATCTATCCCAAGGCTAGGAAACATCTCCAACCACACAGGTTGGCCCACCAGCTTGAAAAGTTGGGTAACTAACCAACCCCAAAGGCTTGGCATCTCTTGAACTTGTGTGAGGCCATGCTAACTGGTGCCACAGTTAGTAACTACCCATTGCCACTGCCACATGTTGATGCTACTGTCCTAGAATCAAATATGTAATTCATCACTCCCTCTTACTAGAGATGTCCTTCTGGACCACACCAAGCTTGTCTATGAAGTATACAAAATTCACTCTCGATAGGAGATTGGTCAACATGTCTACTATCTGCTCATCTGTAGCGACATACTAGAGCTTCACTGCTCCCCTCTGTACCACATCTCTGATATCATGGTACCTAATCTTGATATGCTTTAACTTGTCATGGTACATTGTGTTCTCTATCAACTTCACACAACTCTGGTTGTCACACTAGATACAAGTCACCTCTAACTTGGAACTTACCACTGTCTTCTCTTTTGGTCTCGGAACCACATCCAAAACATCATTCTTTACAATGGACTGGTACTCTTCAACCATGGCATCCTTCCATTCTTTCTTCTCTACACCCTCTTCATAACTGGTAGGCTCATCATCAATAATGTCACTCAACAATACCACATAACTAGAGTATGGTCGTGGTCTCTTGCTTTCTCTGAAGGATCCTTTTGGAGCACCATACTTTTCTGCATATTGAATAATTTCTTGATCCCAAGTTGGTCTTCTCTTCTTAGTATTCATCTCTCGAGATGAATCTGCAGGTCTCTGTGGTTCTTCCATATCATGATCATGGCCTGCATCTGTATCTAAAATTCTGGGATCTTCAGGCTCCTCATGTGGAATCTCGTCTGTATGATGTTGCCTTGATCTACATAAGGTTGCATCCTCATCGAAGGTGACATAGATGCTAGTCTCAATCTTTTGGTGACCAGGGATGTATACTCGGTATACCTTCGATGTCTCACTATATCCAACAAATATACCCTTCTTGTCTGAAGGTTCCAACTTCAATCTCTTGTCCTTTGGGACATGCACATGTATTGGACAACCAAATATCATTAGGTAGTTGGCCTCTCGCTTTTCACCTGTAAACGTCTCTTCTGGTGTCTTGTTCCCAAGTACATGGTGGGGACTTTTGTTATGCACATATACTGCAGTTTCGGTTGCTTTTGCCCATAGATGCATCTGTAAGTCTTGATCATGAATCATGGCCTTTATTTCTTCCATGATTGTACGGTTCTTTCTTTCTGCCACACCATTCTGCAGAGGATTGTAAGGATTAGAGATCTCCCCCTTAATCCCAACTTCCATATAGAATGTCTTGAATTCATCTGATGTGAATTCTCCTCCATTATTTGATCTCAAAATCTTTATCTTCTTTTCCATAAGGTTTTAAATAAGTGCCTTGAATTCTTTAAATTTGTTGAATACTTCACTTTTAGCTTTCAAAAAATAAATCCAAGTTTTACGTGAGAAATCATCAATAAACGAAACATAGCATACATACCCGCTAAATGAAGTGGTTGACATCGATACACACACGTCTGAATGTATAATGTCCAAGGCTCCTTTGCCTTTATTATAATTGCTTGGAAATGGTTTTTTCATGTGCTTGCCTTGTGTGCATCCCTTGCATATGCCTTCATGATTGACTTTGATTTCTCGCAAACCTGTCACCATCTTGCTTATGATCGGTAGGGCTTTGTAATGTATGTGAGAAAATCTTCTATGCCATAGCTAACTTGGAGTGATTGTAGTGTGTAGTAAAGCTACAATTGAATGTCTCTTTAACTTGTATAACCCTCCTTCTTGAACACCAATCACTACAACATCATCAATAGATTTTCCTTTTGCCCACATGAGAAATTCATCGTCAATGAAAGAAACTATGAATCCTTTCTCATCCAAGGCTGAGATAGAAAGGATATTCTTCTTCAAACCAGGTACATACAAAACATCCTTCATCTTCATAGGTTTTCCATAATTCAATCTGTAAGATGCTTCTCCTACTCTGTTAATGGGATACCAATAGTCATCATCGAGCTTCACGTTGTGAGGTGAATCCTTTTGAACTAATTCTCGGAAAGAATCCTTGAAATCTATCATGTGCTTAGAAGCACCACTGTCAATAAGCCAAGTGTCACTTCCATGAGTGATTGTACCTGTAAGGGCTGATATCAAAACATATTCTTCGCTTGAGTCATCTTCTTTGGCTCTTTTTTTATCAGGTTCATCATCTTCTGTGGCGTGAGATTGATGTCTTTTATACTTTCTTTTTCTGACCTGACCTTTAGAGTTGGGACAATTATTTCAATGTGTCCCATCTTCTGACAGATGTAACATTTGTAATTTGAGAAATCCTTCTTAAGCTTGTGTGTCTTTTGTAATCCATGAGGCTTCTTGTGCAAATGAACTTCCTTCTTGATCTTTCCTTTTCTAGCATCCGTTGCTAGAGCTTGATTTTCTTCATCTCCTAGTTTCTCTTCTTTTGTTGCCAATCTAGCTTCTTCCTGAGTGCAATCCTCCCATAGTCTGTTAAATCTTGTTAGCCTTCTTCTTGAACGTATTCCCCGAATGAATTATTCCCAAGATTTGGGGAGACCATTCAAGGTAGTCATTACTAATTCAACTTTTTTGATTATGTCTTCAATGGATTCAAGTTGTTCTTTGATTTGAGACACCCTTGTCAAGTAAGATTGAATAGTTTATGAACTATGCATCTTCACTTTCTTGACTTGTGTCCTCAAGGTCATCTTCCTATTGATATTCTTGCCTTCATATAATCAGGATAAGGCATCAAACATTTTCTTGGGAATTGTCAATGATGAGACACGAGGGATCAAATGATCCTTAATAGAATCGACAATGATTCTCTTCGCCTTAACTAGTTTCTTTTTGTGTATTGCCTTGGCCTCATCTTCGTCTGGTTTTGGAACTTCTTCTTTGACGAAATATTCTAGGTCATTCTCTTCTAGAACTAGCATCACTCTATACTTCCATGCTCGGAAGTTATCAACACCCTCAAGCTTCTCATCAAGCTTGGTATTGGGTACCATCTTGTCCTTGAACAATAATACAATAAGATAAATGAAAACTTTTCAAAGAAAGATTTTGAACTTACCAGAAAGTCTGTTATGCCAAGGTGAACTGCTCCAACTTCAATATTCGGCTGCCAAGATGTCTTGAGCTAGGGTTTATGAGGAAACCGTAATTTTTCAAAATGTGAATTTCGGAATTATGCTCCAAGGGAAAGGTGCACCCTCCTTAGGCGAGTGCTTTGGTAGCTTTACTTTGACCAACTTCCTCCAGAAAGTGGTAGAAATCACCTTCTAGGGTTTTATGTAGTTGTCGGAAGTTGCAACACTTGTTGCAGATTTCAAAACTTTGTCAAACTGAGAATATAAACCAAAGGAAAGATGAGCTAGGGTTAGGAGAGTCTTCCTATGTAATTGATTTCCCCAGTTCCTCTAAATTGTGAGAATGGCTTCTTTCATGCCTGCTCTGATACCATGTTAAAATTTATCTTAAGTAGTTAAGTGTGTTCAATATTCTTTAACTTTATACTATTAAAACAATAACTGCATGCATAAGGATCACTGAAAGAAAGACATCCACAATATACACAATATTTATCCTAGGAAACCCTCATGCGGGAGAAAACCCAACAAAGCTTCTTTAATATAGATTCTTCAACAAGTACAATGTCTCTCTCAAGAGAGATCTCACCAAACATAAAATAAATCAAAAACCCTAACCAGAATAGAGTAGCGCACCACTAGACCAAGATAGTCCTCCAACACATAACCAAAACCCTTCAGTAGAACACCCTTCCTATGTAGTTGTGTCTCCTCCTTAGACGTGTACACTTCTTACTTGTGTGAAGAGATTTTGTTGTGTGTTCTCCAAGTGAGGCGCCTAGCCTCTTATAAATACAAGTTGAGCCACCTAAGAATAGGTCAGGGTTGTCTTGTACACTTTACCCTTCTAGTTTACAATTGACTTTTGCGAAGGCACAATAGGGTTGACTTTTATAAAGGCACAATAGGGTTGACTTTACAAATATAACATAATATAACTCTTTGGGGTTTTGTCTTGGTCTAATACAATATTGAAACAATAAGAATATCTTCCGAAGCTATTTGAACTTCAACACCAAAAAATTGTCAAAACTTTGTTCTTAAGTTTTAAGAAGTAAACCCAAGTGTGTTTGGAGATGTCATCAATGAAAGTTAAGAAATACTTGCACCTAGAGATGGAAGGAGAAGAAATCATACCACAAAAAACATTGTGAACAAGCTGCAAAGGGGACAATGTGTGCTAAGAGGCATGCTTTTCAAAATTGTTTGGATGATTTTTGTCGAGAACACAATCGACATAAACACCATACAATAAACAAAAGGAAGACCAGTCACCATGTGTTTTTTAAATAGTTGTTGAAATGAGTAATATTTGAGATGACCAAACCACTCATGCCATTTTTTTCTCAAGTCGTCACTATGAGCAACAAAAACTAATGGAAAAGATGATGACCCAAGTTTGTCAAATTTGTACAACTTGGTAATATCATCAACAATTCCAGTTGTTAAGACATGCTTAGGATCTTTTAAATCATTTATTACAACTCAGTGAGGTGAAAACTCTATGGTTTTACTTTCACCTGAATGAGTGATCAGATACACTGATAGAAGCTTGTAGGAAAGACTTGGAACACATAATACATCATTGAAATAACCATTATCTACATGAACTATTCCAAACCATACAACATTAAGAGATATATCATCACCAACAAATATTTGTTTGGTGTTACATTCATTTAGAGCAGAAAAATGGATTCATCCTTAGCCATATGATAAGATGCTCCATAATCAATAAGTGACTCATCAAAAGAAGTAGTAGAAGTTGCATTGAAGGAGAAACTAGAAGAAAAAAGTGCATGTCCATGAGAAGAAGAGGTAGAATAAATATTGATGTTGTAGTGCTTCATCGATGCTTCTAAGGATTCCATATTTTTAAAACATTTAGACTCCACATGACCATCTCACCCACAAACGTTGCAATGCTTTTCAGTCTTCTTGTTTTAGGATTTTTCTCCTTTGTCACCATTAGGAGCAAAATCTATTGGAGAGGGTTTGGGACTCTTGTTTTGATTTTTGTTGTGGCGAGGATGTTGTTTCTTGGGATTCTTGGATTTATCTTTCTGTTGGGCCACTAAGGCTTTGTTGGATGTATCTACAATGTTGATCATTCCAAGTTTCATAAGCTTATCTTTCTCTCGAATCAGAGAATCACAAAAAGACTCAAGAGTGGGTTCTGTTGGCAAATATTTAACAGACAGTGAATGGCATAAGTACAGAAAGAGCGAATGGCATAAGTACAGAAAGAGCGAATGGCATAAGTACAGAAAGAATGTACAGAGGATTGTTGGCAATTATTTAACAGACAACTAATGCTTGTCATTGATGGCAAGTACAATGGTGAAGACAGCATGAGTACATGCAGTTTGTGATGGACAGGCAAACAAAAGATAAGTCCAGGAAGATCGAGTGATTGAAGGCCCGAGAAGCATTTATGATCATTGGATCACATCCAAAACTCCCAACAGCATGAGGGTCGTCAGATCTGAATAAAGACAAGAAGAGCGCACTGAAGAGGAGGATAGATCACAGGCGTCAGATCCGAGCGCAGGGTTCGACCACCGTTGGATCGAGGAGACCCTGCACAATCTTTAAAGAGCAAGGAGAAGAGGGCGTAATCGTAATATGAAAAATCACGATGAAATCTGAGCCGTCGGATCTAGCTTTGATTTGGACCGTTGATTTTCTTCATGGCGTATCGAGGATCAGGACTTTGAAGTGACAAAAACACTTGACAACAAGAACCCTGAAATCGCGATATGCAATTTTGCGATTCAATCGCAGCCATTGAATCGAGAATGAGATCTGGACCATTGATCCTCTGCAAGGAGTATCAGGGATCGGGACTTTGAAATGACAAAGTCACTTGACCTCAAAAACCCCGATTTCGCGATATGCGATATCGCGATTCAATCGCAGCCATTGAATCGAGAATGAGATCTGGACCGTTGATCCTCTGCATGGAGTATCGGGGATCGAGACTTTGAAATGACAAAGTCACTTGACCTCAAGAACCCCGATTTCACGATATGCAATATCGCGATTCAGGGGAAGTATGCATAAAAGAAGATGAGACAGATTGAGAAGGCTTGGTTGTTCTGGAGGAAAAAGAATGAAACTGTAAGAAAAGAAAAATGAGAGGATGCGCAAAATGAATTTGAACACATGTGCAGAGTGAGATTAAATGCAGAGAAGAATAACAGAGCAAGTTGAAGTAGAGAAGAATGACAGAAAAAGTTGATGCAGAGCAGACCTGCTGAACAGACAGAGGAAGAGAAGAATTGCAGAATAGTTTGAAGAAGATCAAACTTATAGAACAGGAAAAGACTGGTAAGAAATGATTTATCTGTGTAGTTGTCTGTGTATTCATTCTTAAATATTTCAGGGTGGTTGGGAGGTGCTTGGGAGGACTGTTGTCCTCGAAGGTTCAAGTAGGAGCTTGAACACAGGAAG
>JZKD02S0200295.1:452439-464310 GCA_000966675.3 Picea glauca | reverse complement strand
CTTTACTTTTACTGTCCATATGCTGTATATTGTTGATGATCACTTGAAGGAAGATAAATAATATTTAAAAGGTATAAAATTGTTTAAGCTCATAAACAACTGATTCACCCCCCCCCCCTCCTCTCAGTTGTTTTAGTATTTCCAACAGGTTCTTTATAAGCACTCCCTAGAGCTTCTATGGTGGCATAAAAGGTAGATACAAAGACAAAATATGCACTACCAAGCTCAACAAGAATAACATATATGCATCGATCATCCTTTAGATCTATTTTACACTCTTGACATAAAATTCTAAGTGTTTTGAACTTAGATAAATAATCTTCAATGCAAGGAAAGTAATTGTGAATTAAAGTCATTAATTAATTTTCAACCTGGTGGGATCGAATAATATTGTGTTTATCAAACACAGCTTGAAGCTTTTCCAAGCTTCAAAGGGGTCATCAATTCCTTGAAGGTGAAACCTTAAATCAGGAGAGATGAACCTTCTGATTGTTCTACATACTTCGTCGTTCTTATTATCCCATTTGAATTTATTTTTGACATCAATGGGTTCTTGTTCTTTTCCCAAGGTAACTCAGTACAATCCATTACTTCTTAGTACATCCTCCATATGGGATTTCCATGAGAAGTAGTTGGTATTGGTAAGCAAAATATCAATGGGAGAAGCCATATTAAATTATGTAGAGAATATGGATTTAAAATCTGAAACTGATGGTCTAGATGGAAAGCTCTCTAAAAAATATGTTGTTTAAAAAAAACGACACTGAAAATGGACTTAGGATGTGAAAGTTATGTCCTTCCAAATAAAAAGGCATAACTGGTAAGCAAAGAGCCACGTGGGAAGTAGAGGTTGGTCCATGTGGTGATGCTCCTCCTTCACTAACGTTCTTATAACCTCACTTTTACAAATAAGTTGCTTATGAAGTGACCCACTTTTAAAGAATAAGTGAGAATCACTTTTAGAATGAAGTTACTTTGTGAAAAGAGACTTGAACTCGAGACCTCTTACTAAATAAAACAACTTTCAACCAAGTGAGTTATTGAAAAACACATTATAATTGTAAATGAGGAGGATGGGGGTGTTGTTGTAGTTATTTTTGTTGAAGTCCTACCTCAAGGTGCTTACTAAAAAAAACTTGTTTTTATGTGTTCACACAACAAAAAAATTCCACTTCTCGACAACAACAAAGGGGTTAGATATCGATTAGATTACCTGGAAAATGCAAGTTTTCTCTCTACTTCTAATTTGTCAAGATCACACAGAGTGCACAACAAAGAGCATACACAGACAAGAAAACACTTTCCGCTCTATTTCTAATCTGTCGAGATCACACAAAGTTAAGGGAAAAGAGCATACACATACTATAAAGAGTAGCAAGCTGGAAAACTAAAATATTATCTCTGTAAATTTTTAAAAAAAGGGTGTATTCAAGATTTATACCTCGAATGAGAATGAAATGGTCATATCTTGGGCAAATGAAAACCTTTACAAGTGAAACAAAAAGCGTTTCTAACTGAAATAGGAACTCTAGACACAATAGAATAGTCCTATCAACCCAAATATGTATGGGAATAGCAGAAACCAGAGATGTGGAAACACAACTTCAAGATCTCAATCTACAACAAGAGCGGGTCTTCAAATGGGATCTGATACCATGTTCGAAAATACATGGTATTCCAATAGAGGATGAACACCTTTAGTAGCCACTCACACAACTAGATCAAAGATCGACACAATGATGCTTTTACATGGTAAAACCCCAATGTGGGGAAACATCCACATCCCCAACTAACGTGGCCACCTGAGGCAATTTATTAATGCAAAATAAAAATATTTTACAAGAGAGATTCTCACAATCGATCATTAGCAAATGACCCTCCATGCTCTTTAAATAGATATCATGGACCAATTGGATGCTAAGCCATGGATCAATGTAGTTGTTAAGATCGAGGAGAATACGAGTCATCGAATCATTTTGTGTCTAGAACATATCATGACTGTCAAATTACATAATTACAAATGAATACTAATGCATACTAAAGAAACACACTTTTACCTAAAGACACTTTAGACCAAGTTGATCTTAACTATCTCTTAAGTGTCTAAATATCTGAACGCTTCTTCTTCACAATCTATGTAGAATAATTTCTTCTCACCACATTTATGTCCCTTACTATACTTTCTATCATAATTGAAACATAGTCCCTTTGCTCTTCTTTCATCCATTTTCTAAGGTGTCAACCTTGTAGGTTGAGTGAGGTTAAGAGAGGGAGCATGGTGCTCTCTATAGTTGCTAGAGATCACTCTTCTAGTGGCCATATTTTTACTTTCAACTTTCTTTGACATACTTAAAGGATGCTCTAGGGATTTAGGTTCAAAGAGACACACCTCATGTTGAATGTTCTCCTTTAAAGTGTCGATAAAGAGATCTAACAAATTATCCTTTGGAATGTTCTTTACCACGAGACTTAGTTTTTGGAATTATTGAATGTGCTCCATAATTTGACCTTTGTACCGAAGATTTATCAATTGACTAAAGAATGCATTTCTCTTAATATCCCCATAATGTGCTATCAATTCATACATAAAAATGGACCAACAGATAATAAAATCATTTTTTCTTTCAAAAAGCCATTGATACTAAACAAATTAATCATTTTCTAAACACAAAGATGCAAGAGTTACCTTTTGTAAGGTTGGCACTTGGTGTAGATAAAATAATTGCTCCATCTAGAATATTCATGTTATAGGTTCTTTATCATCAAAATTCCTCATATCAATATCGAGAATTAAGTAGTTCCTCGGTGTCAAGTGGAACCCTTGATGATGCAGATGTAGAGGTGATGAATACTTATGATTTTGGGGCTCAATATTTATTTCCTCCACATTTACATGATTTCATTGTGTCTTGATATCTCCTTGAGAGAATCTCTCGTCTAGGGTACGTAACAATCTGGTTGACATGGAATTTTTCAATTCTTCCATCTTTTCTATTTGTACCCAATTTTCATCCATCTTCTTTTCCATTTGTACCCTACTTTCATCCAAATTATTTTCCATATGTTCCTTATTTTCATCCATCTTATTTTCCATCAAATCATTTCTTGTTATTGACTTACACTCAATTCATTAAATTGATTCTCCAATTTGGCTAGCTGGTGAAAAATCTCTTCTCTTTCTTCCTGGGTCATGGTTGAGATTTCTCGAGGTTTAGTCAGTGAAGTAATTTTTGGAGCACCCTTTGAAGAAATGTGGGATAAAAATAATAATACTTGTCTTTTTTCTATTTATCACAAATTTTTGAATCAACAAAAACAAATCTTCTAATCAAACATTATGATAGTTGTTAGTTGCGTACCTTTAAAACCCTAATTGGGAGAACTTTGTCTTGATGTATCTTTGAAATTTCATCCCTCCCGAGTCTAAAATTACTTTATGTAGTGCTATGATGTTTCTTCTTTGCAATGCCACAGGTATGACCAAAATTTAAAGTGCCAAGTGAAAGTTATGTTAACTTTACCAAAACTTGGTGATTTTTGGCCCTTTCAAAAGAGAAAAATTGTATGGAATGCCAAGTGACCAATATTTCATATATGTTTCTTGAATTTTTACCTACAATACTACGGTCTATCTTGTTTCCAAAGAAATAGGTTGCACTCAATTTGGACTTAGCAAGCTTTAGATATGTCACTTCCACCAAGAACACTTGTTTGAGACTAGTTGTAGGACTAGTCAAATAACCTTGATTTCTACAATCTATATATCCAAAGTTAAAACAATCCAAATGCTAAAAAAAAATTCACTACTTCTTTTCTATGTCTCCTCGGGATACTAAAAATTTCACAGTCCGACACCTTTCCAAAAAGAATTTATAACAAAAATTCCAAGATGACTCGTTTGAAACTAATTTCACGACTAATCACAAACCCTAACTTCCACAAGATATATCCGAAATTATGATGAAACAATATCTGAAATTTTTACTCGACGTACTTCATTATGTCTCCTCAGTATCTTGAAAATTTCATAGTCAGAAATATCTTTGAAAAAACATTATAACGAAAATTACATGATGATTCGCTTGAAGGAGAAAAACCCTATGATCATTTGCTCTAACACAAAATGCTATGCATCAAATTACCAAAATAGCATAAAAAGAGAGAGATCAGTAACTTTGTGCCTTGATAAAGAGATAAGAACAAATGTGAAGCCTCTTGGAGGGGGAAACCTCCTTTTACAATAGAACAAATGTACAAGATGAGATGATCCTAAAACTATGTCTCATTGGGACATATATAGGAGACCAAGGGTACAATTACAATTAAAATGTCTAGCTGACAATACTATATAACAATAGAAATACAACAACTCGATATCTAGGGCTTTATGCTTAACATGGGGCTTAACATCTCTTATACCAAATGTTATGGTTTGAATACATAAATAACATAAAAATAGGAAGAATAACTAACTCCATGCCTTAAGAATGATACATAGTGAATAAATAATAACCCTCTTTGAGGGGGCAACCTCCTTCTACAGTACATCAAATACATAAGTTAAGTTAGTTCCTATAACTAGGTCTTAATGGTATATATAGGAGACAAATGGGTAAAATTACAATAAAAATACCCAGCTAACCAATAACGACAATAATAATAAGATAACAATAGAAATATAATGTGCCCCTACCTAGGGATTAACAATGAGATAATCCCAACACAAAAAATGTGGTAAAAGTTGGCGAGCCTCAAGAAGTTGTGAAGCTTCATCTGTGTCTTTATGGTAGGCTAGTCATGGACGACTTGGATCTTAGTTGGATCCACATGCATACCATGCCCATCCATGATGTAACCCAAATATCAAATTCTTTGCATGCCAAATGTGCACTTCTCTAGGTTAGCATATAGCTTGTGTTGTTGGAAGGTGCTCAACATTTGTTGAATTTGCTTCATATGCTCTTCCTAGGTTCTCTTGAAGATGAGAATTCTCTTTAGGTATATGACCACAAAATAATTGTTGAATGGTAACATAATATCATCCATCATCCTCATGAACATCATTAACACATTATTAAGCTAGAAGGCATGGCCAACCATTTAAAAAGACCTTCCTTAGATTGAATGGATGTCTTCCACACATCAATTGGGTCAATTAGCACATGGTGATAACCAAACACAAAACAATTTTGTTGAAAAAAATCATGTCTTTTACTTGATTGAGCATATGATCAATCCCATGGATGAGGTATTAATTCTTTACATTGATTTTATTCAAGAATTTGTAGCTAATACATAGATTCCATGTCCCATCATCTTTTTGAAAACAATGGAATAGAGCTCCCATGGGGTGAGGATCTTAGTTGAATGTGTCCTTTATATAGCAGGTCTTGAATATGGTGGTTCATCTCTTTTTAATTTAGAAGATAATATTTGTATATAGGTCCATGGGCAGAGAGGCACCCTGAGTAAAATCAATTTCATGCTTCACATGATAGTACAGTGGTAGTCTTGTAGATGAGGTGAAGATGTATCTATATTCTTCCACCAATTGATTTACTTGTCTCTACTACATATAGGGACCCCTTGTAGGGGTCTCAGTAGTCGTGATGATTTTATTTACTCCTTCTAAAAATACCATGAAAACCATAAATATCCTAGTCTTAGAGATTATCTTCCTACACTGCTTACTAGTGATCAATGAGACTATTATAATTGGGGCTACCTTTGGTTTCCTATAAAGTTGATTTCTCAGTGTGACAATGACATTATGGGGTATGGACTAGTAAAAAACAAGACACTTCCTCGTATACGATTGTCCTAAAAGAAGATCACAAAACTCAAGTAGGAAACATCGCACGGTACCTCATCTCTATAGGACTTGATGTTATATTCAAGGTAGCACTATTGATTGGCTTGGATGTCTCATTCTTGGCCTAGAGAAATAATGGTGTATGTTTGGGGTGCTACGTCTTTGGTAACTTCATCTATTTGATGACCTTTGGTGAGATTAAGTTCTTATGGTTGCACTGTCAATAATGAAATGCAACAATGTCCCCTACACTCACATATGTGAGTGGAAGAGACAATGGCCTTCCTCTAGTTCCTCTAGTTGGACTTTTATAGTGGTGATAGTTTGGTACGATATTTGTCATTTTTGTACCAGGATATTTTATCGGTGCCACACCACTTCCTTGTGTCCTTCTTCAACTTCTATTTCTTCTTCTTTGCACGTGACTTTGACTAGTTATCTTGAAGTTTATCTTTACTCTGTGTTTTAGTTTGAGAATTATGGTTTCCTTTACCCTTCCTTCGTTGTCGGTGATTTCCAATCCCAAACTCTTTTTTACCTTTTAACTTTAATTTTTGCTCAATCTTGATGGCATAAAATGAGTGGCTCCCATTGAAGAGATGCTAAAAAGCTCCATTTTCATTTGGAGGTATTTGTGTAGGCCATTGCAATACTTTAGAACCAAATGCCACTCTAAGTCTTTAATACCCAATTTTTTACATAGGGTATGAAAGGTATCGATGTACTTTGGCATGGTATGGTCTTTACCTTAGTGCAAGGTCATCCATCTAATATATTGGTCTTCATAGTTTTCAAAAAGTAGATACTCCTAGAGGGAACTAACAAATCTCCTTTTTAGTGGGTTCAATCACGTAAAGTTATAATCATCTCTAGCATGTTGCACATAGTAAGTGTCCAACCAATCTTAGACATGGGGAACAAACTTCAAAAGGGTGAAACTAATCTTATCATTATTGGAAAAGTTGTGAATAGAGAAATGACCCTCTAACATATTTAACCAACTTTCCAAAGATTTTATGTCTATCAACTTGACTTCAAACAAAGGGATGTCAAAATTAACATATACTTTGAAGTGTGTCATTCTTCCAAAATGACTACTTGTGAGCATTGCACAAATTTGTTGATGAATGATCCTAATTGTGAGTTTAAACCATATGTTCCAAGCATCAAGTGAGGTGACCCACAATAATAACCAAATAAAATATTTCAAGGGCCCCTTAAAGGGTTTAGGGCATGAGGGCTTCACCTTTTCGGCCAATATCATATCACATTCATTCATAAAGGGGTTTTTTTAATTGTGAAAAATAGAGTCAATATATTGTAGGTATTGGGTGGGAGGGATGTGGGTATTGGGGTGTTTATAGGTATCAAGGGGTATAAAAAGGGGTACCTATTAAAAATAAGGGTTTCCTTTTTTGGAAAGATTTATTGGGAGGGGGGTTCAACAAAATGATTTTTGGAGGTATTTATCATTATCTAGTGAAATTATGGGTATTCTTTAATATCCCACAAACGCATGTGCTATGTCATAGGTTCACTGAGTGAAGACACCATGGATTAGGGTTAGATCCAAAAAAACAAGCAATGAAACTAGATCAATACCCTTGTATATGCTAACATCAAAAAGTGTTCATTGAAGAACAAATGAGCATGTGTGATATCCAAGTATTAGTTGATATACCATTAAAAACCTCTTAGATCCAAACAATCTAGACTAAAGGATGAAGCAAGGTCAAACCCTAGATTACAAAGCAAATAAAAAATAAAGGAAACAAAAGGGAAAAAAGACAATTTTGGGGGTTTTGTGGTTGAAGCAAAAGATAGACCATTGCCTAAGAAAGGGCTATGGGGTCACTGCACAAGCCTAGGTGAGGCTTAGGGTTTAAAAATGAGGCAATGTTGATGGCACATGAGAGGATTGCATATCAAGTGTTACCCAGGGCTAATAGGGTTCTTTAAATTTGGATGGGGGGATTGGTCCTCTTAGAAACCTCTCAAGTACTACCAAGGTGATTGAGCCCTTAGATGTCCTGGTTGAATGCAAAGAAATAAAACTTTAATGGTCAAAGGGATTAAGGAAATAATTCTATACCTAGTTGCCCCTCCAAGTGGAGCAAGGTGCACTTCTTTGGGTTTGTAGTAGCTTTGTTATTCAACAAACCTAAAAAATGTTCTATCTGAACCCTTGAAAAATATTATGAAACATCACATAAAAGAGAATAGATACACAATAACTTCTTAGGCAATTTTCTCATTAATCTACAACAATGAAAATGAGAGAGACAACCTCCTTTTATAGCTAAGGATCCTCCTCAATAAAATGAGTAATATAATATACTAGCTCAAAACCACGAGCAAAAACTAGTGGCCCAAGTCAAAACCATGGGGAAAATACAACAAATGGGGACAAATAACCCTCAAAATCCTCCAATACATAAGCACCCCCTAAAAAATGGTCCAAGTGTAACAATAAAGGGCCACACATGTAGACTAAAGGGGCTATAAGAAGTGCAACCTCTCATAAAACATGCCAATGTCCTAAAAATGGGTGAAGAGCAAGCCAACAATGGTCCAAGGACTAAAGCACACCTCCAACCAACTCCCAAGAGCAAGGAAGTGGAAAAAACAAGAAGTAACAACCTCCAAATGCGTGACATCACCCCTAACGTGTGGGACGTCCATGGTAGAATCCAATGTGTGATTGCATGCTTGGCCTCCTCAATAGGGTGCTCCTAAAGTAAAACATTGTGGTCAATGCCACATCATCTTGTAGTCAACACAACAACATGTAACCACCACAATGACCTATAATCACCTCCTAGGAGTCCTCCAATACATCAACAAACTCCCATGTGTGGTCCAATGAGGGAATGATAATGCACATGTGTAAGTATAGTGTCCAACTGAGCAAGGACAACTCTGATTTATCCACGTGGCAAGTGTGGTGATGTGGCATCCTTGTCATGGTCAGATGCACTGTCATAGATCCCAAAGCAGTGACACATATCCCATTGCAGTACATTAATCCCAAGGTATCATCACAGATCCCAATGCAGTGTCACAGATCTTTAGGCATGGTACATCGATCCCAATGCAAGGCACCCACTTGGAGAGATGGGTCTAGCTTCTTGGTAAGCCATCGGGTGATGCACAACTAGTGATTTCTCTTATCACAACATAACAATAAGGTTTAGTTTTAATATTTGTCTAAGTTTTATAAGGGGCAATAACATTAACCCTTGTACATGTGACAAGTCCCATGCCAATAAATATTTCCTAAGTCCTTGGGTGAAAGACAAGTAATGCGATGAGTAATTATGAATAAGAGGAAAGGAAATACTTCATGTGATGACCTTCAAAGTGATTTCATATGCATAGGTCTTGTTATTTTATTCATTTAGCTTTCATGAGCTAGGATTTTATACAATAGCCTTCAGCCTTCAAGAAGGAGTTTTTAACCATAAGTTACTTGTCCTTAATATTGTTTCTTACTACCCCCTTTTGCCTTTTTCTTTACGTGTTCATTTTATTGAACAAGTCCCTTTCTATTTACATATTCATAGATAAGCTAGGGGATAGGAGCATTGGCCTCATAGCGAGGTGTCATTGCTCAAGATTTATTTTTTTGGCTTTTGACTTTATTGCTTTTCACCTCCATCCTTTTTTGGATTTAATAACTCGAGCTTTCTACATTAGACCTTTATGTTAACATTCGATAAGTCATACATGACCGAGATAGATTTTTATGGATGGAATGAAGTGAAACAAAGAAAGTGGAAAGTGTCTAGCATGGTTAGAGTGTGGAAAACACTACCTTGGCTAGTTACCCAGTAGTAAAGTTGACCCAAGAAATGACAACACTTCTAAAGGAAAAATATGGTCCCCCAAGGTATGACGAGGCAAATAATAAAATTATGCATGTTATGAAGTGCTATCATATTTCATTTTAGTTCTTTACCGCTTTCATGACTAACTATTAGGGACCTAACCCCTCACGTATGTAGAATAATATATTCAGATGTAATAAAGGTCAATATTAATAAGGCCTAGCAATAAGGAAGAATAAGTTGAATGTAAGAAGACCTAATAGAAGCTTCCGCTTCCAGAAGGATCTTCCTCTAGATAGTTCTTTTGATAGACATATTTAGTATAAATAGGAGTCGAGGATATGAAAACTGTTGTCTTGGATATTATTGTAATAGAGCTCTGCTCAACTGGAGGTTGCCCCCTCGAAGAGGCAAGTGAACATTGCTCTCAGTAATCGAAGTGCTCATTCTTGTGTTATTCTGATATCATTTTGGTGTTATTGTGGTGTTGTTCTGGTTATATTGTTGTTTATCTGCCATTTCTAGCATTTGATTTCTGTTTTGCATACTTTTTATATCTGGAATATTACACTAACCAAGAAGTTATAACATCATATCTAAATGAACCACTAATACATGGAATACCAATATAGATCACAATGAAACCATGATGTGCCATCCATAATGCATATATCATATAAAGAGTGTGGGAAGAGGGTCAAATATACCACAATCAAGCTAGCACAATCATATATCTAATGGAGATAATGAGAAGAATTGTCTAAGTCTGGAGAAGATGAGATCGATAACTCATGCAAACAACAACATGACACCCCTGTAAGGATACCTATGAAGTTGTCATCCCTTGGGGGGTAACAAGACTAATTGGGATCTTCCATAAATATGTCCCCTTCTTCCACTGTAATCTCTTTTCCTACTTACCAAGTCCATTTGTAGAAGGCCTCTTCCTTTCCACTTACCCACTACCCTTCCCTTTATTCATATGCTCAATTCTTTATGAAATCGTTGGTATTAGGACAAACTAAGTAATCCACCACGAGGTAACATTTTATTGAATTTCGTTCCTCTTCTTACAACAACAAGATTTCCTCAAACCACAATGATTAATTTTTTCTTTTTACATGTTAATACTCACCCCACCCTCCAACACATAGGTAAGGATGATATATTTCTCATGGCGCACAAAGAGCCTCAATGAAGAATTGGCTCATGAAGAGTGAAGTATGTCACAAGCAGATTCGAACTTGGGTGGGGATGATAACAATTTCTCTACCCAACCACCAGAGTTAGACCCAATTGACTTTTGATTGGAAACATCTCATCCCACCCTCAAGCACTTAAGTGAGAGTGAGATTGTTGGTACCTTGCTAACCCCAAGTAGCCCATGAGGAGTAAAGTACATGTCACAAGTTGGATATGAACTTTGTGTGGGAAGGATATCAACTTCTCCTCTTGACCACCCAATATATACCTAGTTGACAAACCATAATGATTCATTCCAACTCTACACATGAGAATTCATCGACCATATTGACCATATTGAAAGGATACTTGCAATCCAAACTAGCTAATGTGTGGGAGATCAATGAATTTAAGTTCATAAAAAATTATTTTATTCCCATACCATTCTAAACAAAGAAGGCCCACACACTACAATAACAAGATTAGATTCTCACACTGCAATAACAGATTAGATTCTCTTCTAATATAAGCACTGAATGCCCAACTAACTCCAAAGATTATGTTTGTACTTGAATGTATATATGAAATCCCGACCAAATAGCTCTTCCAAACTAGCGACTACTGATAGAAAAACACTTGTTACACAGGTAATTTCTACGAGATAATTTGACTTTCTTAATTTTTTAGAGGTAAAAACTAACTCACCAAACAAAACACTATACTTAAAAGATTTTAGAGTATATTACAACCCCATTTTTCTGATCATTTTACAATAGCCCTTTTAATTTAATTAAAAACATATTTAGATTTTAGACTTTAAAAGAAGAAAAATTATTCACGGTACTGTGACAATAACCTGTATCTTTTATTAATATAATTAAATTAGTGTGATGTTAACAGTTATCTTTATCGATAACCGTTAAATTTTTATAACGATATGGATCAGGATTGGAATTTGAAAGCCCATGGTTTTGGCAGTTCTCTAACATTTATATATATATATATATATATATATATATATATATATTAATTATAATGTTTAATGATAAT
>JZKD02S0200295.1:427049-452389 GCA_000966675.3 Picea glauca | reverse complement strand
CTCTAACATTTATATATATATATATATATATATATATATTAATTATAATGTTTAATGATAATTAATTATTTTTTATTTAAGAAACAAATATCTAATAACAATTAATTTAACTTCCAAATCCGATTTAAATAGTTATTTTTCATATATTTTTTTTTATGTTTAATGATAATTAATTATTTCTTTATTTGATAATTTAATAACAATTAATTTAACTCTCAAACTCCATCCATAAGTTTAATCCGAATAGTTTTTTTTCCAATTATTTTTTACTTGAAATTCAAACCCTTTTACGTTTTAATTTTTTTATAAATTTTTAAATTGAAAATCAAAACCTCCCATTTTATGACCAAATTTGGTAACTTGGTTTAATATTTGGCCACTTCTCTTTAAAAGGTAAGTGCAATCCTGTCTTAAATCAGTTATTTTGAGCAGTACTGTAGTTAATTTGTGAAAAGATCTATGTCTTCAATCAATTATTTGGAGCAGATGGGAGGTTCTTCAATGGCGGAACAACCCTCCAGTGAGAGTCCTGTTGTGCCCATTTCATTTTCCTCTAAGTTAGTTAGCTTGGAGGGTGTTAGGAATTTATATCAAGTTGAAGGAGGAGGTACTGGTGGTGGCAGAGGCTTGTCTTGCAAGCCTAGTGTCAAGAGAGTGTCTTGCAAGCCTAGTGTCAAGAGAGGCAGATGGGAAGATCTTAATTTGGATGCAACTTTCCCAAGGCACTCATTGACCATAGATTTTCCATCTCAAGATTTAAATGTGGGAGAATGTTATTCACTCTCCTTACCCGATTACTCCAATGGAGACAGTAACCATTAAATAAATTGAATATGCCTTAGTGTGCAACTGAAGGTGAATTTTAATTTTGCTAGTCATGTTTTTGGGTAGGCCCGAGGTCAAATTCGCAATACATGAAAATATTGTAGACATAATGGTTGGAAACTATATTTGGAAGCTGCAATGTGTTTATCAAGGACCCATGGCTATTAACAAACTAATATTATACAATCTACCTCATATTAAATTGTGGATAACGTCTAATGCAATTGTCAATTAAAAAACAATTAATAAAAAAACAACAAATTCTTTGGCTTACCTTATATTTGTACGCAGTTATGCAGATGAATAGACATAAGTGCAAATAAACATACTGGATGATCTTCAAATTAATCGAGAGAGATCCAAAGGATTGCATAAGCTTAGGAGAATAAAGGTTTGATAAAGAAGAGAAAACATCGATAATGTAAAGGGGCATTGTCTATTGAACATTCTTTGTATATAAATAATTGAATAGATCACATGACTGACTTATTAATGGTTGCGTAAACCGACTTGCTGCCTGTTGTCGGTTGTGTGCTATCATGCTGCATCAATGACTTGCCTTAACTGCTGCATTAATGACTTGCCTTAATTGTTGCATCAAAGAAGTTAATGTATCTCACTTAATAATAATAATGTAAGCAATGTCCAGCCGCAAAGGATCGACATCTATCCAATAATCTCACCTAATACACGAAAGGTTCCTAGATTTGGATGATACACGTGTCATGTGTCCATAAGCTACGGACAGAGGACGAAAAAGAGAGAGAGAACTCCCCCTAAAAGAACGCTTTCGACGTAATAATAAATTATTCCATGTAATAATAATAATAATGTTTTTTTTATTTTTTGAATGCTCTAATGAATTTTCAACATTTTTGACTTGAACTATTACAACTTTTAAGTTGGAATTTCATACAAACATTTTACTGCAAAATAAAAACCAATAACATATAATAAGAGATGGAATTTTGTTGATTTAACATATAATAAGAGATGGAATTCTATTGATTGTAATACATCTCTTTGTAATTTGATCGCTTCTCTTTTCATCAAACTTGCACTTCCACATTTACACACCATGTCCTTAGGTTTTTCAAGTTCTTTGGTTTTCCCTTTAACCTTTGTAAAGTGCTCCCATCCCGAGCATACACAATAATTTTAAAAAGCATCTTGTATCAGCACACATTTTAAATCTTCCTCCTAAACTTTGTCAAAACTCTAGTCAAATGCTTAGTCAAGTTTAAGTTGCTTCTGTGACAAGTACCTCATATTCTTTGTGCACCCATTTTAATCAATATGCTCTTATTGCAACCTTTGTGCTCCCCATGCCTCTTTTACATGCTCTATGGTGCTATACTTTTATTACATTATCTTTAATGTATTATGTTGACAATCCTCAAACTTTCCCAAGAGAGTATGATATTGTAATTAAAAAAAAAATCTAGCATAGTTGTTTAATTCGTCGATGGTGAATGCTAATAGGTGATGATAGTGGGTTGGAGGGTGGGAGAAGATTGTAGGAGTAATGGTGGGAGAAGGCACTACATTGGAGTGGTGGCAGGAGATTGGAGCAATGGGTGGGATACTGGAGTGGCAAGAGATTGAAACAATAAACTTCGATTCACTTGAAGATTAAACGACTACGATTAAAAGGGAACATGTCAATTAAACTTAACTTGACTATCCAATCCTCCACCCTCCACCCATTTTTCAATTTAAGGACTCCCATCAACACACACAAACACACACATTTATATTTATGACAATTGAACTTACCTTGGTTGTCCAATCCTTCACCCTCCGTCTATTTTCTAATAAATTTTTTTTTTGAAGGTGGCAAAACCCATCATAACTCACTTGTCAATCAACACTAAAGACAACTATCCAGGAATGTGGGTTGACTTGTCACTATTATTCAAGGAAAACCATGCCACTTGAAATAACCCGTTGGTGGCCCGTAAGGGTGTTGACTTTCACTCATGCCATATGCGTCTAGGTCTTAGGCCGTTAATCTATGTTAATCTATGTCCTTATGTCCAAGAAAGATGAACGCTCAACTAATCAAAAGTAGTTTCAAGTTTTATTCCAAAACCAAAAAATGATTTTAACATAGATAACATCCACAAGAAAGTTGATATCGCTTATGATTATCATGAAAACTACCTCCAATCAAATCATGTACTTCTTAATAACATCTAACCTTAATTTTATACATAAAACGAAATACTAGGGTGTTAACAATTTAACCCCTCTCTAGAAAAACTCATATCAACACAAATATCCATATATATATATTTAACTCATATCAACACAAATATCCATACATATATCTATTTTTTTTTTTGATATTCTTGTTTTCGGTTTTATTATGAAAAATATTTGAATCGAGAAAGTAGTGGACCTATTGACTCGGTTGATCGGGGTTTTTAAGTTTTGGTTTTGGAGGTACGAGTTTGAGCGCCGGGCATGGCTGTTCGTCGAGCGCTTCTGGGCATTACTCGGACATTTGGTTGGTAGCTCGCTCTCCTCTTCTACACACCAAGATATCATTTCTTATCGCTGTTAGCAAGTCTGCAAATACAAGCTTCAAGTCCCGATGCTCAAGATAATACGTTTCCCTAATGGCTGAAACGATCACTTAGATATCTCTCCAAACTTGAAATGAAGCATTATTACACGACATGACTCATATGCAGAGATTCTGCTGATTTAAGGACTAAAATTTCCATTAAACGATTTGTTTTTTTCACCTTTATTGTTAGTAATTATAATTTGCTATTCTAGATTGGCAATCGGGAGGTAAAGGTTGGTCGGTCTTCAAGTATGCAGTGACATATTATCGGACATCAGCAGATATCATCAAAGATCGCCCAATCCTAGTAAGTATTGTGTTTGGCATTCCCAAAAATGGTTCCTCGTATTTTGAGCATTTTATCTAAATCTCCACTAGAAAATACGACAGTCCGATTGAAATAATACGCATTGCTCAGGTTCGGGAATTTATCCACTCTGCCTTATACGACCCTCGATTTGGGTACTTTGCTACAAGACCCGGTGCTGTTGGATTGCTTGAAAAGTCTATTCAGTTCAACCAACTAGAAGGTATTCACTTGGAGTTTTATTCTTGCACGAACACTGTGCCCTTCTTTTGGTGGCTCTGTGGGTTTCAAACTTCATTGCCTCCCTTACCTTTTAATGGCAGATTTTTTTGTTTTGTTTTTGGTGAAGCTAGTTTAATCTGCCTATTACTATCATGCATACGTTCTCCAGCCTTGGTGTTTCTTTACATTGTTATATTTTGTTCAAGAGACGATCTGCCGCACATACTGAGACTTTTCTCTGCCAAATAGGGCTGTTCCTTAAATCAGCGTTCCGTCTTGGTGAATTAAATATACTCTCAAGCCAGTGATGCCCTATGTCTTCATAATGCTCCTAATCAGCTTCAGAACATGACCATACCTTGTTAGATTTTTCGGAGCACAGACAATTCAGATTTCACATGTATCCATATTTATAAACACAATATGTCCCCAAAAGATGGTCAGCTAAGAATTACGATCATCCTCCAGCCAAAATTAAGCTGACCCAAAATGGACTGCCCCCACTAAATTTGTCAAACGCTCGTAAACTTGACCTTAACCGCTAAACATAGAAAAGTAGAGAACCCAGCCAGAATGGAATTAGATCTATAACGCACCCCATTAATGACCATTCTACTTTCCTTTACACCAAACATTTCTTTAAATTTCCAAAATCTCTCTCTACTCAATGTTTTTGTGAAGAGATTTGCAAGTTATCTTACGTTCTGCAATACACAACTTCTATTTCTTTGTTTTGTTCTTTTCAGAACTTCTATTACTTCGTTCTGCACTTGTTCTCTAATGCAGTGATGGTTTAGCTCAATGTGCTTGGTCGTTGAATGAAGCACTAGGTTCTCCGTGAGCTGAATCACATTGGGTGTCACAGTAAAGGGGTGTGGCTTGAGTGTGTTGAAAATTCATATCAACTAGAGTCTTCCTAAGCTTTATTGCTAGAAATGTTGCATTGATTGCTGCTTCGTATTCTCTTCCGCTGTCTGCCTATGTGAAAGACTATGCAACTGTAAATTGCTTGTTACTCATCCATGAAATCACTCATGACTCCATGTTGAATGAGTAACCAGTACAATTTGAATTTGTGTATCTGAATGACTTCCTGTACAATTTGAATTTGTGTATCTGATCCCAGAAGGAGTCAAAGATCGACTAAGTCCATGACTGATGGAGTCATGCTAAAGAATTTGTTTGAACTTTTGAAGTATGGGCCCGCAGATTTGGTTGCTATATCAGAGGTGTAGTATAGTGCAGAGATATCAGCACGGAATGCACATTGCAGTGGTCAACTTTCAGCATGGATCAGAAGTTTTTGGTCATGGACATGCTAATATTCCTTTTCACATGGTTCTAGCGTTGTGATCCAATTGCACAGGCCAAAAACTTGGTCACGGAAATATTTGTCATGCAACTTGGTGCACTAAAGTCTAATTTATGTTGTAGATGCACAACCAAACTTTGCTATATGCTGATGGGAAACTCAATAACTTGCACATAGAAAACCAACCATCGCAATGGATCGTATTCTCTTTTTGTCTCTTCTTCTTCCCCAAACTTTTGTACATTATGTCATTTAGAGAATATGAACATATGAGAAATGAAGCTTTTTGTGTTCCCTTAGCTAGATTATGTATATCCCATCACAAGGTTGTAAGCAAGTTGATTGGTCGAATAGTTGATAGTTGATTTATTCTCTTTTGTTGTATCAAGCTTCATGTTTTTCATATCTTGATGTACAATTTATTCAATCAATGCAAATTTAGAGTTGGGTTTTCTGCCCAAATTATTGCTCCGATGTATGCTTAATGTATGAATTCATTTATGTTTGAGTTAGCTTATTAATCTTTTGTGCCATAAATTAGTGACCATGTGTGTTATGTTGAACTTATCACAACTTGTGTTGTAATTGCATTAGTTTTGTTAGTGCACTCTCTCAAATCAAATTCATATTAGAGTATTATTTCGCATGTAGTTACTGGAGTTCGTACACAATTTATGGTAAAAGCTCACTTTTAGACAAAGAAAGAAACGGAGAATGAATTGTAGAGTTACATTGAAATGGCCAAAGAAGGAATTGCCAATCTTATTGGTGAAATCGAGAACATGGGTGGACAAATGACCAATATATCTCAATTGCCGCAGATTTTAACAACCTCTATTGCAACACTACACTCAAGTACCCTCCAAGGGATCCTTGGGAGTCATTTTAACCTAAATTGAATAGTGATGGCAGAAGGTTGTCGCTGAAACTCAGATCCTCTCACAAAATGGAGACCAAGGTGGAAATTTTGCCTTGTGATGGTCAGATGGATGCTTTGCTATTCAATGACTGGTCAAGGCAACTCAATTCTTTTTATTGATTGCAACAATTCATAGAGAAGACAAAGTTGCTTTTGCAAAGCTACGTATGTGCATGGAAGCTTTGCCATGGTGGGAGAATTTATGTGAGCGTAGACAGACACTTAAGCCATGATGTGGAACAAATTCAAGATTGCTATCGAGGATAAATTCTATCTCGTCAATTATTGAAAGGAACAAGAACAATAGCAATAGATGTGACAGATGCTCAATCAAATGGTAGATACCTACATCCAAGAATTCAATCACTATACCACTCGAATCAGAGTGATAGATGAATAATCGATGTTGGTCACCGAGTTCATTGGTGGGTTGATCACACCAATCCAGAAGGAGCTTGAAATGTTCAACATCCACATTTTAGAAGACGCTTGTCATAAGGCTAAACTAGTTGAGGCTAAAAACTATCGAGGGAAGCCAAATAGTGCTTATTGGTGCCAATTTAGTCAAGGAAAGAAGATTGTTGCAAAAGATTGTGCCTTGAAGAAGCTATTCAATAAAACTGTGCCACAAAAGATCAACTCCAAATTTCCTAAGGATGGGTAGAGTGCATTAAAGAAGAAGAAGCCCCTTTCTGCAATTATTGCAAGCATAAAGGACATGTAAAAGGTGATCGTTGGGGACCACATCCCAAAAAACACCAAAAGCCTAAAAACAACAAACCAGGGAGGAAAGTAAATAACAGTTACCAACATTGTGAGAGAAGGCATTTCCTCGATGATAACCATCTAATCTAGTTATGTAAAGAGCAAGAGACGATTCTTCATTATGATCCAGATAAAGAAGGAGCTTGTTGTTGAATTTTTAATGGTTACTCAAGCACATGTAGTTTCTTTTCAATTTAGCATGAACTTGAACCATAAACAATGCAGCAACACAATAGTTGCAGTAAACCAAGATCACAAGAAGAATAACCATGCACAAGACACAAGAAGTTATCCTGGGAAAACCCTTCTCAAACAAGGGAAAAACCCAACAACCCTTTTCTATATTGCCAAGAGAAGGAACCCTCTCCACCGAAAATATGGGTGCCAACAAAGGTGGCCCTCAAGACAAAACTCTAGCGCACACAAGAGGGTGCTCTATGACCAAGAAATATAGCGCATAAGAAGTGCGCACCAAATTTCAGCTCTCCAAGTAATGTGTTGTGAAAGAATGAGATATGATCCTCAATGGGGATCTATCTCTCTAATATATACATGACCTAACTCAATGAATAGACATGTCTATTGGCACAATAGGTCCGACTTGTACAACTCAATAACACAATTAGTCTTTTACATAATATTAATTGTCTTTACATAGTAGGGCCGACTTGTACCTTTCACAATACAAATTAGGGTTTTAAAATAGTCTTACTCTTTGAGAATATAGCAAGGGGTCTCACACACATCCTCTAGTGCTCTGCCACTAGGGACAAGTCCACATGTGCTCAACCACAAGGGACGTCACTCACAAACATATCAACTAAACTAAATCCATAGGAGTATGTACTACGGAGAGCCATCTCAAGTCATCTCAACTAAGTCCATAAGAGTACGACAGGAGACCATCTCAAGTCATTTCAACTCAGTCCAGAGGAGCACGACAAGAGACCAACACAAATCATCTCAACTCAGCCCAGAGGAGTACGACTCACCTATCACATAGGCATTCTCACAGATCATCTCAACTCAGTCCAGAGGAGTACGATCTAGAGAATGTCTCATGAAGCTGCAATCATCAACACTTGTGACCATAGTTTTTGATGCAGACAACCAATGAGATCTCATTGCAGATGTGGTATGAAGAAGTACAACCTACCTACAATTGTGCATCTTGAACCCTCCTCTTGGAGTTGGCTTAGCAAGAACAAGGATTTGCAATCCAACACTACTAAGTCAAGTTCACCATCTTAGTTGATTACATCGACGGAGTAGAGTTTGATGTTGTTTCATTGGATGTGTGTAGAGTGATTTTCGACAATTGATATTTGGGATTGCGATGTGGTCTACTGACATGTAAGAACCAATATCGACTTGTCAAAGATGGCCAAGCTAATGTAGTGACAATGCAGAAAGATCCAACACCCTTAGTACTAGTTTTTGTTGTTGAAGCTCAAAGATTGATCAAAGTCGCCGTACAATTTGCTTTGTTAGTTTTGCGACCAAAAAAAGAGGAGTGACACTCTTCAGTAAACACCAGGATGTTAAGTTCTTGTTGTGGGTAGATTCAAGGCCACTAGAGAAGTCAAAAGAGTGGAAGCTTTCAGATGACTTGATTCAATGTTATTATAGAAACCTCATGGAATGCCTCCAAGCCATGCAACTAAGCACTCCATTGACCTACACCAAAGAGGCGTGGCACTGTGTAGGACTTCATTGTTGGAAAATGAACAAATCAAGAGGGAAATTTAGTAGTTGTTGGATAAAGGACATATTCGACCCAACTCATTGCCTTGTGGATTTGCCATTGTTTTAGTTTGAAAGAAGGATGTCACATGGAGAATGTGTGTGAATTATTGACTTTTGAACATTATTGACTCAAGGTTCATTGTCCATTGCAGTGCATCAACTACTTGTTAGATCATTTTTAGGGAGGGAAGTATTGTAGTAATATTTGCCCGGAGTCCAGTTATAACCATATATGTATCATGCCAAAGGATATGTGGAAGACAACCTTCAAAATGTCATAAGGAATGTTTGAACGACTTGGGATGTCATTTGGTCTTTCTAATGACCCCTGCAACGTTCAGTGATGAACAAGTGCTAAGACTGTATCTTGAATCATTCATGGTTGTGTATCTTAATGGCATACTTGTTTTTAGCAAAACATCGGAGGAGTACTTGCATCATTTGGACTGAGTATTTGCAGGGTTTTAGAGAGAGAACTTGATGGTGAACATGAAAAAATGTACGTTTGGGCAACATGAACTTGTTTATCATGGATTCCATGTGAACCACGATGGAGTGAACATTGATTTAATGGAGATTACAACTATTGTCTCTTGGTCACTGTCGAAGAGCATCGATGAAATTCTAAGTTTCATGGGAATGATTAACTATCTTAGAAAGTTTATTTCACACTTTTCCCATGTTGTGAACCCTCTTAATGCATCAAATTGAGACCATGTCTATTTCAATTGGGAAGTTGCGTAATATGAATCGGTCAAAGGGTTCAATTATCGAGTAGTGACTGCTCCTATCATCCCCTTGCTTGATATTTTCTAATCCTTTCAGATTGAAATTGAAGTGGATGCCTTTGGACATGCAATGGGTGCAATTTTAATGCAACATTGTAAATTTGTTGTATACAACTCTGAGACTTGTTTAGGCACTGTTCTTAATTACTTAGTTATGATCGGGAGATGTATGTGTTGGTACAAGTTGTCAAAGGACGATTGCATCATTTGCTTAGTAAGACATTGTCATTGATAACAACCATAGGCCTCTCTACTTCTGCCAGACATAGAACAAGATCAAGAATGCATGCAACATGTAGTGGACCACATTTTTCCAACAATTTATCATGTTGATTCTTGAAAAGGAAGCATAAATAAGATGGCAAATTTCCTTTCACGAACACTAGCAGTTAGATTCATAGTATTCGCTTAGTTTCAACTTCAACAATTTGGATTCTATGCTTCATAAGAAGATTATGCTTAGTGTCTAGGCTTCGTGTAGGTTTATGTAGTCTGGAAAAACTCCATAACGAATGCTTCAAATAGAGATTTTTGACTACTTGGTGAAGGGCATGATTATGTAATGACTTAGTAGTGTTTGTGTTCCTTAAGGAGATCACATGCTATAGTTGTTGCTCAAGGCACACCATTCTAAATTTTTAGGACACTTTGGAGTGGAGGGGTATTTTTTTAATTGAGTAGACCGTGGGAATCAATATCATTGGATTTCCTCAGAGGTTAACCCACAACTAATAGGGTCAATGATTACCTGATGGTAGTTGTAGATCACTTTAGCAAAATGGTTGTTATGATATGTAACAAGAAGACAATTTCCGCATAGTAGACACCACAACTATTCTTTGAATGAGTTTGGGTGGACTTGGTTTACCATCATTGATCATCTTTGACTGTGACAATAGATTTCTTAACTCTTTTGTCAAGTGTTGTTGGTATGGATGGATACCAAGTTAAAGAGGAGTATCGCGTTCCATCCACAAACAGATGGACAAACAAAGGTAGTAAATCGCGCCGTCACAACAAGTACAATCATGCAACGCACAACATGATAGGCACTTCACCTTTTGAACTAGGGCGTTGCATAGATGAACTACAATTAAACCCTCAAGCCTTTAGGGAGCTAATGTTTTCAATGAATAAAATCTAGCGATGAGTGGTAACCACTGTACCATATTGGAACCACTTACTATGAGAGCGGCTTATTGAACTTAGTGGAATTGAAGAACTAAGAAGATTCAAACGAAACCCATCCTTAGAGTTCCGATCCTTCTTATATATTGGAGTCACAAGATTTAGTTATGGCAATTCCTCCTTGTAATTGTTGATTAAACTGCGGTCGACTTGCCTACATGATTCTTGTCAATAAGTATGGTTGGGGTCAATGTTGATGGGTATCATTGCATCGTTGTTGATGAGAACTCGTGTTGACGTGATTGTTGTCGACATGATTTTACTTTGTTGATGGGTTTGTGGTCAACGATTCACTGTGGATGAGTTCAATGTCATCCAAACTATGGTTGACAAGCTTTTTGTCGAGGCCTTCCTCCGTCAATCCCTATACGTAGAACTTCCCCATTAATCTTCCCTTCATCAATCTTCCTTTGTTGATCTCCTTGGTTTGGTTTTACTTGATCCAACTAGGATTCCACCCTTAGAGCTAGCAATTTTCCCAAGGTTGGTTCAACAATTGCAAAGGTTCCAAGCCCAAACTAGGGTGCTGCATAGATGAACTACAATTGAATCCTTAAGCCTCGAGAGAGCTAATGTTTTGAATGAATAAAATCTAGTGATGAGTGGTAACAACGGTATCGTACTAGAACCACTGGCTACTAGAGCGACTTATTGAACTTAGTGGAATTGAGGTATTAGATTATGTAGTTTGGGTAGGTACTTCCACACTAGGGGTGTCTAGTAGTGTGGAAGGGGCCCACTTTATGCCTAGACAACACTGTAATTGGTGGGGATCACTTAAATCAACATGAGATTAAGTCACAGCCGTTGGATGTGACCTAAGTTGTCTCAATGCTTGATTAAGTCCCCACCATTAGATCTAGATCTTGGGAAGAAGATCTAAGGGCCAAAAATGCATGAGAGAGAGGCTAGGGTTATAATATACCTAGAGAGCCTCATTTCACAAGTATCTCAAGAGTGAAGCCAACCGACTGAGTTAGAGAGGCTCTTCCAAGGAGATCGTGTGACTAGTTGAGGTGAGCCGAGCCAGTGAAGAGCGTTGAGCAGGATCAAGTGAAGAGGCCGAGTAAGGGCATCAGAGAGGCCGAGTAAAGGCAAGCTAAGGCAAGCAGGAGAAGACAGGAGCTGAGAAAGAACTCAAGAAGTCTTCCATCAATCTGCAACAAGTTGAACAGATACCGTGCGAGTCGTATGGATTAGGGCCAAGTGAGGGCCGTACAAGCTAGAAAAGGAGAGGAAGGAAGCCATACATATGTGGTTGAGAGAAGGAAAGTGAAGGTGTGAGAGTCCAAAGCTTAGTGTGACCATCTGCAGCAAAGAAAAGAGAAACCCGAGCTGAACCACGAGTTTTGTATGGTCGTACGGTAGCCCAACAAGAGAAACTCAGACATGTACAGAACCGTACAGTCTGTACGACTGTCATTTAGTCAGTATAGTTGATTTTCTACTTGTATTTCAGACAAAAGTATTTTAATAAGGTTTTGCCTAGAGGAATGGGATTTCCAAATAGTTGTTTTTCATAATCTTTTGTGTGGCTGTTCATGCTATTATTCTGCAAGTGGGTATTAGATGAAATGTGTGTTTTCAGTCAAGTTGTTTGGATCTAAAATTTACAGTGTTTGCATATAAGTCTATGTTATTTTGTTTCACATGGTATCAGAGCGCAACTTGTAATAGCTCGAAAAGATCTTGTGAAGTGTAGTGCTCCAGGGACAAGGAAGGGAAAGTCGACCTAGTTGCCAAAGAAACCTTAGCAAGCCTAGTCAGGCCTCCCTTATCAGAGTGGTCAAGATTCGACCTTGAGAAAGGGTGTTGAAGGGAGTACGAACTCTCCAAGCTGAAGAAAGAGGATTTATGAGGAGAGCTGATCTGTTCAGTTTAAGAGGGAGCAAGTTATAGCTAGCCCAAGTTTGCTTCTCAAGGTGCTGAACTAAGATGGGTCTCTAGAAGGAGCTAGAGTTAAGTAGCAAGATGGCTACAAATCTCAGATATGAGGATAGACTAGATGGTGCCTCCAACTACATACATTGGAGTATCGAATGAAGAATTCCCTTCAAGAAAGTAAGGTATGGGGTATTGTTGAGAAGACAACCACAATTCCCAATGATCCTAAGGACAAAGAATTGCATTATGCTCTAGAGATCAGAGCTTAGAGGATCCTCCTAGATGGGGTGAAGGATCACCTCATACCCAATATTGGGGAGAAGCAAACAACTCATGAAATGTGGTCACATCTGAAGGGGCTGTTTGAGGCTAAGCACGAGAGCAAAATCATGGCTCTCAAGGAGCGACTTCAGCACACAAAGATGACTAAAGGGGAAGGTGTCGCAACCTATCTCACCAAAGTGAAACAACTACTAGATGAACTTCTTGCAGTGGGAGTAAAGCTCTCACCAATTGAGATAGTTCGATCTGCCTTGAGAGGCTTCCCAAAGGAGTGGGATCCCTTTATTTAAGGGGTAGTGTCTAGAGAAAATCTGCCAGATTGGGACAGGTTATGGAACGACTACTCCCAAGAAGAGATCCGAAGAGGGCGGGACGTAAATGAGGATGAAGAGGAGGATAATCTTGCTCTTACCTCCAAAAAGGGAGCCAGAGGCAGAAGAGGAACAACCTTTAGAGGAGGAGCCACAAGTGGTAGGCCAAAGAAGGATCTATCACATGTCCATTGCTATGTGTGTGGAGAGTTTGGACATTATGCCATCTAGTGCCCTCAAGCTAAGAAGGGCTATGGAGCAAAAGGGAAAAGAAAGGAGGTAGCAACCTCAACTGAAGTCGAGGACAAGGATGAGGAAGAATAGCAACAGTTGGCTGCCACAACTTGTGAGATTCAAGAATGTTTTGAGACGAATATACTTTGTGTCTAGACACAGAGGACAGGTCCAGGGAAGGGTGGTACATAGATAGTGGTGCCAAATGTCATATGACAAGTGAAAGACTTGCCCTTCAGGAGTTTAGAACACAAGACTCGGGTTTTGTGAGGTGTGGTGTGCACTCTAGCATGGTGGCAGTCTGAGGAAAAGGGGTGGTATCACTATATATAGAACAGGTAGGATTCTAAGGGTGCCAGGGGTACTTTATGTATTAGGTATGAGAGTTAGTGTACTGTCAATCTCAACCTTGGAGTATCAAGGCTACAGTGTCAACTTCTTTGGTTGTGGTGTGCATATTCGCTCTGTTAGAGGTTAGTCACCAGGACCACCTGTGATGATAGGCATCAGTGAGGATCTTCTGTACAAGCTGTGGGGGAAACCTATCTACAACTTCAAGGATGGAAGTGATGAAACATTTGTATCACACTTAAGAGAGCAGGAAGCTATCCTCAGCAGGCCCACATGGTGGGAGTGGACTCAGTTGGAGGAGTGGGGATACTCAGACGGTCTCTGGGGATACTCAAATGGTCTTAGTTGTAACACACTCGACCACTAAGTACCCTTTTTAGGGATGGGGCATCAGAATTTTGCTTACTTTAATCATTTCGAATCCTCTTTCGAAGGTCTCCATCCTCTTTTGCTCAACCGTAGCTTTCTAACGACTGCTACCAGGCTCAAATTCGAGCATTGGATTGCAAGTTATGGCCTCTTGAAGCTCTTCGGACGTTATTAGTCAAGGGCCATGTGGCGCCCATGTAGGTCCGTCTCATTCGTACCATTCTAAGTTCCCTGAAGTCCCGGAGATTCCCCAATGTTTCTGCATCTATGGTGGAAATCCATCCATTGGAAAATCCAACGGCGGGACTTGATCCTCGTCAAACACATAGGCTTAAGGGGAAATTCGGTGTTTGGTGCTTCAACACTAAACGCCCCTTCTTCTTTCTACGCGCATATTCTCCGGAGTCACGAAATCCTGAACTTTCGAAGGGGCCCGAAATCTTGCCACGTGGCTTCGACCTTCGACCCTTTCGACTTATCTAAGTTACTACACCCCAAACCTCCGGAGTTCCGAAGTCTCGGACTCCCAAAGGGTCCACCCTTACACGTGGTGGCGTATTAAACGCAGAGGCAAGGACAGGTGGGTCCCGAGTACTCTACCCGCCAATAGGCCAAGCGAATATGTGCCGGGGGGTGACACACGACAAGGCAGAGATGACACGTGGCCCCATTAGTGGGTGACACGTGTCACGTTCTAATGGGCACATGGGGTCTGCGAAAAGCACGAATCAAGGTGACACGTGGCACGTCAAACGTGGGTCCACATCACCCTGGGTGACGTCTGTGTGCCACGTCACTCCGGATTGACAACCTTCCAATGCCCTTAGATCTCATGGTCGAGATGTGTCCATGTAGATCCATTGATCTATGGCCTTTGTTACTTCGTAACTTCGACGTTTGGGGGATCCATCGTGTAACTTCCTCTTTGCTCCCGGAGTGGTCAGCGCTGGGCTGACCACGGTCTAGATCCGACGGTCAGGAACGGCCCCGCAGCGTCCTCAGATCTACGACTCTTGTCACTTTGCGAGTTCGGTGTTCGGGGGTTTTGCTCGCTTACCACCCCCTTTCTCTCGGAGTAGTCAACATCGGACTGACCGCAATGTGGATCCAATGGCTAGGAAAGATCACGAAGCGTCCCCAGATCTATGGTTCTCGTTAATTCGCAGATCCAACATTCGGGGGGTTTTGGCGTTACGACAACTCCGTTCTCCCGAAGTAGGACTTCGTCGAAGTGCTGTACACGAGTCCCTCCACTAGTTGATCGGATGGTTAAGAGGGGTTCTCAATGGACTCCCCAGATCCACGGCTCACATTAATTCTCAACTCCGACATTCGGGGGATTTGGTGTCATGACATCGTTGTTTTCCCGAAGTGGTCAATGTCGGACTGAACGCGGCGTAGATCCAACGGTCAGGGAAGATCCCTCGAATCCTCAAATCCACGACTCACATGACTTCGAGATCGGTAAGTGGATCAAACTTTAACGGTGGGGCAGATCCCACGGTCACGATTGGGGAAACTGCGAGATGTCGGTCATCCTCGTTGGTAACCTAACCAATAGGTTGCCTTCGATTGGTTTTGGAGGTTATGAAGTCATAGTGTCCCGGAGCTCCGAACTCCCGGAGTTCCGAAGCCAGAAAAGCTTAGCTCCTTATGGGCCTAGTGAAGGGTTCCAAGGTCCCGATCATATGGATTCTTGGGCAAGCCTCGAGGCTACACGTTCAACACTTACTGGTGATTTGGTTAGAATCGTGGACGTAAGCCCTCGGTCACACATGTGAAGGGCTTGAAGGAGGCACCCTCCTTCCACAGAGTTCAAACTTAGTATTCCCGCGAAGGTAAATTCGAGAGGTCGACATGACTTAAGTATTCCAATTAACTCTACCCCGACTCTCTTGCATTACAAGGTCAATCCTTGGGAAAAATTCCCGTAGGAAATTTTCAGCCAGTGCAGAGATCGTAGCTTATTCTTAGAATCACTTACAGACCCACGTCCCATAACTCTCTAGCTGCTAAGTTGAGTCAAACAAAAGACCATTCAAAAGCATGGGTTCACAGAAAAACAATAAGCATTTCTGCCTTAATCATTCAATACAGATTTTAGTCATAGACATGTATATTCAATCATCATTTCAATTCTAGTATGCAAGAATAATAATACTTATCACGAAAACCAGATGGTGAAGCAACTGCTAAGAGGTGTGCCTGTTTCCACCCAACCATAGGCACATCCACTCCTGAATGGATTTACCGTTGGCCACCCCCTAGCTAGACCATAATACTTTGAGAGAGACTCTTTCTTCTTGTTCAACGACAGTCAAGGATGGAGGTTACTCTCCTCCCACAGGAATTTGGCAAAACGGTTTTCTCTCTACCAAGCAAGGGGGTCTGCTATGAGTACTTCCATAGTCACTTGTCTTCTCTGCAACCTTGTTTATCAGCTTGGACTGAAAACGCTGCCAGCATCTTCTTGCACCCAGAACGAGCTTGTTTTTCATTTCTCTCCAGAACCCCTCGAGCTGCACATGCTCTTCCCTTCGCAATCCCCTCTGCCCATGAGTTCCTTTTTTTTCTCGCCTTCCTCCGCAAGATTGCGTGGGTCTGAATCCCTAACTCGTGGTCAGGGCAGGGAGTCTTTCAGATGGGTACTCCACCCATCTCCTCATTAACTCTTGAGGAGGCTTCCCAACTACCAGCCTGACTGGTAATTTATTTCTGGGTCAGTGGACTGTTCTGGGTTTAAGTAATTAAATCCAGTAAGGTACTGGTCTGGTGGGGGTCATCTCAACCATTTCTGGTTTCCCCTCACCATCTCTCTCATAGCATCATGGTCTATCTTGGCAAACCCCCCTTTCAAAAATTATGCAACACTATCCATTTTTAATTAATAACATAATTACATACATTACCTTTTATAACAAAAAGGTTCATCAAATCCAACATTCACACATATTCAGTCTGCCACAGTCTTTTGGCAAGTTATAGTTATATTTATAAGCTGGGGGAAACAGGGGTGTTACAATCCCCTCCCCCTTAAGGAACATCGTCCTCGATGTTCTACCTGCCGATGTGCTTTGTATGTACAGAAGTAAACAAAAATGGGTATGCTTGTTTCATGGCATCCTCCATTTCCCATGTAGCTTCATCTGGACCAAAGTGTTTCCACTGCACCTTGACCTGTGCAATGGTTTTGTTCCTAAGTGGGATTTCCTTCTTGTCTATTATGCATTGTGGTTATGGCAGGAATTCTCCCTCTGGTTCCACCTGAATCACAGACCAATCAATTATATGATTAGAATCATGTACATAATTCTTTAGTAACAAAACATGGAAAACATTATGTGCCTTCACTATGGGAGGAAGTGCTCGTCTATATGCTACAGGTTCCTCTCTATCCAAAATTTCAAAGGGTCCACAATATTGAGGTGCCAGCTTGGCACATGCTCCCATTCTCAAGGAGCTTTTCCTGGGTCTAACTCGGAGATACACGTGATCCCATGCTTTGAACTCTCTAAGAGTCATTTTTCTGTCTGCATAGCTTTTCTGTCTATCCTGAGCCATTTTCAGATTCTGTTTTATTTGAACTACTTGTTGTTCCATTTCTTTTAACATATCTGGATCGATTGTAATTCTGTCTACTGGGTTATCCCAGCTGATGGGAATCTTGCATTGTCTACCATAGAGGGCCTCAAAAGGGCTCATCTTCAATGACTCTTGATAGCCATTGTTGTAGGCAAACTCTAGCAGTGGCAGGTAGTCTTCCCACTTCTTGGGCTGATGTATCACATGCATCCTTAGCATGTCCTCTAACACTTGGCTTACCCTCTCTGTTTGTCCATCAGTTTGGGGGTGATAGGCTGTACTAAATAACAATTTAGTTTCAAAACCAACAAATAGAGATTTCCAAAAGTTTGAAGTAAATTTTGTATCTCGGTCGGATATGATTTCTTTAGGCATGCCATGTAGTCTAAATATTTCTTTCATGAAAATACTGACAATATCTATTGCCTTGCAAGTTGACTTGACGGGAATGAAGTGAGCAGCCTTGCTCAGTTTGTCCACAACTACCATGATGGCGTCATTTTGTTTGGTTGATCTTGGTAACCCTGTGATGAAATCGATGGAGATGGTTTCCCATTTCGATTCTGGGATTGGTGGGGGTTGCAACAACCCTGCTGGATGCCGATGCTCTGCCTTAACCTGCGGACATTCCAAACATTTAGCTGAGTAATCAGCTATGTCCTTTTTCAGTCTGGGCCAATAAAATAGTTTCCTAGTGGCTGTGATCATCTTCTGATAACCAGGATGTCCGGTATATGGTCTTTTGTGTAGATCATCCATTATGAACCTCTTCAAGTCATTAAAATTTGGAATATACAACCTACTTTTGTAAGTTAGCAGACCATCATTCTACTTTTGATAACCCCCATACTTCATCCTTGAGGGCTCTTGCCCTAAGTAAGATTTCACAGTCTTGAAAAATGCATCTGTTTCTTGTGCACTTTTGACTCTCTCCTTGATGTATGTTTCACAGGTGCTTATAGCTGCCAAGTGAATTACTTTCATACTTTTACTAAGGGCATCAACCACCCTATTTTCTTTTTCTTTGATATGTTTGATTTCAAAATCAAACTCACTAAGGATAGCCATCCATCTAGCTTGTCTAGCATTGAGTTTTGGTTGATCAAACAAATATCTCAACCCACTATGGTCTGTCATAAGCACAAATCTTCTACCTAGGAGGTAATGCCTCCACATTTTTAAAGCATGTACTATGGTAGCCAACTCCAAGTTGTGGGTCACATAATTGATTTCATGTTCATTCAATTTTCTGGATTCGTAGCAAATCACATGTCCTTCTTGCATGAGGACTCCTCTGAGCCCTTCCTTGCAGGCATTTGTACACTCAAGGAAGTCCTTGTTTGGGTCTGCAATCTTTAGCACAGGTGCATTGGTTAGAAGGTATTTCAGTTTTTGGAATCTCTCTTCACATTCTGATGTCCAAATGATGGTGAAGCAACTGCTGAGAGGGGTGCCTGTTTCCACCCTGTTATCCCTTATCCTAGGGATAACTAAGGTGATCATGTCTCGAGGCCCACATGTCCTAGAAATGGAGTACCGAGAGCCAGATGACTTGAGCTTGGCCCCAGAGGGCCCATCTTTTCTTCAGTGCATCCCATCTATCAGCAGCAACAACATCCATCCCACTAGCCTGGTTCTGAAGTAGCAGTGGGTCTTGCTCCATGAGGTAATGAGTTCGGTTATCATGGTATGTGTCACTCTGATTTTTGAAGCATTTGAATATGTTGCACTGAACTCTCCTTTATTTCATAACATTTGCTTGGAAATTATGCTCTTTAACTTGTTCATACCTGGGGGGAATGACAAAATGCCCTAGTAAGATGGTTCCCTTTAGGATGAGTTGCCACTAGGTGGTTCTATGAAAGGTCATCGTCCATTCCTTCCATACTTACCATTTTTCATCATTATCCCTCTCATCTTCCCCTACCTTGGTTCGGGCATTGGTTTGCCACACTAGGAAGGGTTGTACCTTACGTTGTGGGAAGAAGGGGCTAAAGGCCCAGAGGGTAAAAGTAGCCGGCAAGAGTTAAAAGCCAAAATAAAACCTTTGAGATGCTTCGCCCAGGGATTTTCGAGAAAGCAATAAAAGGCTTCTCAGTAAGAAAAGGGGACCCGTAAGATAAAATAAAACTCAAGTTCTAGTTGGTGGATGGGAGGTCTCATCATGAGCCGACCTATTAGGTCCATGGGCATGTAGCAGTATGACACTACCATCTATCTGGTCACCAAACCAGGGTAGTGGCTCTTGGTGGCATAACCAAGAGAAAGGGGTCTCATCATGAGCCAACCTTCTCATTTCCGTGAAGTGCTTGTGGGTAACGCTGTCGCCACTGATCACCACGCCAGAACAGTGTCCCCCAACTTTTCCCTTGAAAACAAAAAACAATAAGACAAAGAATAAAAGGCATTGAATGGGCTAGGAAACAATGACATCCATGACAAGGTGCAACTCGCCCTCTATAGAGGCACCCACAGGCAAGACCTACATTTCCCTGTTATCATTGCACCCTCTGCCCTAACATTTCCCCTGCACCATCTCACACACTTACATGACCTAGATTGGTCTTCACCTGCGAAACACCCCAAACTTGAGGAGGATTAGCCCAATAGGACATCCCGAGACCCTCTCCAAACCTGACTTGTTAAAACTGCATAACGTCCTTGAGCATTTGTCTGGGTAAAGGGGGGTTTGATGCACATGTTTGGGTAATTTGATTATTGGATGTGATTGACATTGCTATGATCCCTGTGACTTATGAGCCCATGGAGGGCGTACTTGTTGCTGCTGCAGGACCATGCCCGGTGGACAGGTATATATGGGGATATGATTAGCTCGGACCTCCATAGGGCTGAAAGCCTAACAAATGGATGTTGTGACCCCAACCAGGGGCAGAGAGACACTAGAGGATGGCACCAGGAAGAAAGAAGGACGTTTGCCTTGAGACACTCTGGTAGGCCTAGACCTAGGGGGGTCTTGCCCTTCCACCATGACGTTGTCCCTTGAGGGCCCCTGACGTCATCATGTTGACCTTTGATGTCATCTAGTTAGGGTTTGTCATTTATGAGGACGTTTTGGTGCTAGTTGGCACGTGTGGCAGCATTTGGGGCCTATGGAGGCCAATCGTTTTGCATTTGAGGCATATCGTTCCATGCTGGGGGTCTAACGTCTTCCTAGAAGGGCATGACGTTATCTCTAAAAGTGAAATTAGGGTTTTAATTATTGATTCTATGTAAAAATTGGATTTTTGATGTAATTTGGCCATGTCGGCCTTTTATGACCTAAAGAATAATTAAAGGTCATTGATATTGTATAAATAAGAGATAAAACTCTCATATTTTTCATCATTCACTCATCACACAAGTGGTGGTCTGAAATTCGGCTTTCTTTAAGGTTTCTTGGCTGAAATTAGTGGTGCGCACTTCTTGGAGGAGGCATTTATTGGTGTACTTTGGCAATTTTCATGTGGAGAATCTTCAACTAGGGTTTTTTGCTTGATTATTCTTGGTGAAGTAAGTGGAAAATCTGCATTTCTTTATTGTGAATGAATGCTTATGGTTAATTTTACTTGTTTCATGTCTAAGATTATGAAATTGTTTGCTTGGAACCCTAGGGGAAAGACATGTTATTATCTTTTTCCCTATAGTCTTCCATGTGCTAAAATTTCTTGAACGGCACCTATCTTGAAGTAGATGCTAGAGACCTACCGTTGTAGCACTCTAGTAACCCTATTTCCATGCCAATTGCATATTTTATTACAAATTGTTCAAGGAAAGGAGAAATCGCTAGGGCCTAACCTTTGTTACTTTCTAGCAATTATCTCTTGGAGGTGGATTTTTGAGGCCTCGGGATACCAACACCTTTCTTACCCTCTCCATCCCTTTGACATATCATTATCATTGCTATTTTTCCTCTAAGATTTGCTGCTGCCATTAGTGACTCCATTTACCCTAGAAAGGCACTAGACTACCATCTACAAGTGTTGATTGATCAAACAAACACTCATACTTTTATCCTTGAAGCTTTTACTAACATTTACTAACCCTAAACTAGACTAACTCCCAAGCTAACTTGCTGCTGTAGCAAAACATTGCTCCGACCATACAACCATACATTGATTGGATACATTTTCTTATATAACTTGCACTAAAACCATTCAAAACTCAATTGTGATAATTGCTAGTCAATTTGCTAGGTTAGTGCTAACTTTGTATGGTGTTTTCTTGCACTTTTGACCATCAGAATTTGCTGTTGTTGCAAAAGATTGCTACAGCCATGTAACTGCAGCAAATTCTCCGCAAAAGTGATATTTAAAACTAGCTAAACATTGGCAACTTTGCTTGTGACAATTTATTATCAATTTGCCTAGTCAAAGTTATATTTTTCTTGTCTTTTTCAAGCAATTTCAAGGCATAATTCTTGTGGCTGTTATAAAATATTAATTGCTGTTATAAACTGTTGCATTGCTGCAAATTCATATCAGCTAGCTTACTTTTTTGAAGGTTTATTGTCTTATGAAGCACTAACAATCATTCTGGTACTTGGAAAGTGCCCCTTTTTCCTTTGTGTCTTATTCTGGGCAGGGACACAATATTATCTATTTGCTTCATCTTTACAAGACATAAATAAACCTTTGATTTGAGTGATTTGTGAGAGGGGAAGGGTTTCCTTGCGATTACTTGCCTTAGCCTCCTCAAACCCCCAGGTCACTGGGGACGTCTCCCCTGGGGTAGTCTTGACATACTCCTAAATAGAAAGGGATCTCCTATTACGGTGACAGTGATAGGTTATTCCCAGTTACGCCAATTCTGTACCCAATTGTCTTGGGCTTTTGGGCAAGTACAAATTGTGTGATAACACACCCAACTGTAGGCACAACCACTCCTGAATGGATTTACCGCTGGCCACCCCCTAGCTAGACCATGATACTTTGAGAGAGATTCTTTCTTCTTGTTCAATGACAGTCAGGGAAGGAGGTTACTCTCCTCCTCCCACAGTAACTTGGCAAAACGGTTTTCTCTCTACCAAGCAAGGGGTTCTGCTACGAGTACTTCCACAGTCACTCATCTTCTATGCAGCCCCGTTTATCAGCTTGGACTGAAAACGCCACCGACAGCTTCTTGCACCCAGAACGAGCTTGTTTTTCAGTTCTCTCCAAAACCCCTTGAGTTGCACACGCTCTTCCCTTTGCAATCCCCTCTGCCCACAAGTTCCCTTCTTTTCTCGCCTTCCTCAGCAAGATTGCGTGGTCCGAATCCCTAGCTCATGGTCAGGGCAGGGAGTCTTTCAAATGGGTACCCCGCCCATCTTCCTCATTAACTCTTGAGGAGGCTTCCCAACTACCAACCCGACTAGTAATTTATTTTTGGGTTAGTGGACTGTTCTAGGTTTAAGTAATTAAATCCAGTAAGGCACTGGTTTGGTGGGGGTCATCTCAACCATTTCTGGTTTCCCCTCACCATCTCTCTCATAGCATCATGGTCTATCTTGGAAAACCCACCTTTCAACAACTATGCAACACTATCCATTTTTAATTAATAACAAAGTTACATACATTACCTTTTATAACAAAAAGGTTCATCGAATCCAACATTCACACATATTCGGTCTGCCACAATCTTTTGGCAAGTTATAGTTATATTTACAAGCTGGGGGAAACATGGGTGTTACATTAGTGCAAGTGACAGTAGGAGCTACAAAACAGAGCAGATTGAGTATCCAGACTTAGAAAAGATGGGTCTCTCAGATTCAGAGGAAGATACTCGCGGTAATGTGGACCATGGAGGAGGCAACTCCAATGGTAGTACCTCCCTCGCTAAGAGGGAGTATTAGATTATGTAGGTCGGGCAGGTACTTCCACACTAGGGGTGTCTAGTAGTGTGGAAGGGGCTCACTTTATGTCTAGACAACACTATAATTGGTGGGGATCACTTAAATCAGCATGAGTTTAAGTCACAGCCGTTGGATATGACTTAAGTTGTCTTAATGCTTGATTAAGTCCCCACCATCATATCTAGATCTTGGGAAGAAGGTCTAAGGGCCATAAATGCATGAAAGAGAGGCTAGGGTTATAATATACCTAGAGAGCCTCATTTCACAAGTATCTCAAGAGTGAAGCCAATCGACTGAGTTAGAGAGGCTCTTCCAAGGAGATCGTGTGACTGGTTGAGGTGAGCCAGTGAAGAGGGCCGAGCAGGGTCAAGTGAAGAGGCCGAGTAAGGGCATCAAAGAGGCTGAGTAAAGGCAAGCTAAGGCAAGCAAGAGAAGACATGAGCCGAGAAAGAACTCAAGAAGTCTTCCATCAATCTGCAGCAAGCTGAACAGAGATCGTACAAGTCGTACGGATTAGGGCCAAGTGAGGGCCGTACGAGCTAGAAAAGGAGAGGAAGGAAGCCATACATATGTGGTTGAGAGCAGGAAAGTGAAGGTGTGAGGGTCTAGAGCTTAGTGTGACCATCTGCAGTAAAGAAAAGAAAAACCTGAGGTGAACCACGAGTTCTGTATAGTCGTACGGTCGCCCAACGAGAGAAACTCAGACCTGTACGGAACCGTACAGTCTGTATGGTTGTCATTTAGTCACTATAGTTGATTTTCTACTTGTATTTCAGACAAAAGTATTTTAATAAGGTTTTGCCTAGAGGAGTGGGATTTCCAAATAGTTGTTTTTCATAATCTTTTGTGTGGCTGTTCATGCTATTATTCTGCAAGTGGGTAATAGATAAAATGTGTGTTTTCGGTCAAGTTGTTTGGATCTGAAATTTACAGTGTTTGCATATAAGTCTATGTTATTTTGTTTCACATGAGGAACTAAGCAGATTCAAATGTACCCCTCCTTAGAGTTTTGATCCTTCTTATATACTGAAGTCACAAGATTTAGTTACGATAATTCCTCTTCTTGTAATTGTTGACTAAACTGTGGTCGACTTGCCTACATGATTCTTGTCAATAGGTATGGTTGGGGTCAATGTGATGGGTATCATTACTTTCTTGTGGACAAGAACTTGTGTTGACATGATTGGTGTCGACGGGATTTTACTTTGTTGATGGTTTTGTGGTCAAGGTGATTTACGTTAACGGGTTCACTGTGGACGAGCTTGACGTCATCCAAATTGTGGTTGACAAGCTTTCTGTTGAGGCCTTCCTCCGTCAATCCCTATATGTAGAGCTTCCCCATCAATCCTGCCTTCGACGGACTTCCTTTGTCGATCTCCTTGCTTTGGCTTTGTTTGATCCAACTAGGACCAATCCTTCCACCCTTAGAGTTAGCAATTTTCCCAAGGCTGGTTCAACAATAGTTGTTAAATTTACAGCAGCTGCAAGAGCCATTCTCCTGGATGATGGCTAAGACCCTAGACGAGATCTAGGGCCCCCAGTGCACTCCTGGGGTACTTGGTCTGGGACCAAACAGTCAGTGCCATGGCAAAAGACCCTTCTTAGGGCCCCCAGTGTATGACTGGGGTTCTTGGTCTGGGACCAAGCTGTTATAAGACCCTAGTTGTGATCTAGGGCCCCTGGATTGGATCCAGGGTACCCATGCCTGGGGCATTGGGTTCCTGGTCTGAGACCAAGATGATATAAGTCCCTAGATGTGTTCTAGGGCCCCTGGATGTGTTCCAGGGAATCCTTGCTTAGTGCTTGGATTGATCCTTGGATGTGTTCCTTGGTGGTTGATGATATAAGTCCCT
>JZKD02S0200295.1:403403-415396 GCA_000966675.3 Picea glauca | reverse complement strand
AGGAATGGCCCAGGGTGGGGAATGGTCCAGGCTCAACAATCAGGGACATGCATTCCTTAGGGTTTATACATTCTCTCTAGGGTGCACTTTGATTAGTGTAGGAAGAATGGCCTAGTGTGGGAAATGGTCCAGGTTCAGAAGACAAGACAATTATTCTTTCTTGCTTGAGAAGAATAGTCTAGATATCTCATTGTTCTACTATGAGGGAAGATATTCTTTCAGATCTCACAGATGTGAGTGAAAGATTGGCCCAGATGATTCAGTTTATATCATAACATTGTTTCTGTGCAGGTTGGGATCAGATGATTGTTATGAAGACTATATGACAGTAGATGTATACTACTGTGGTGGATGTGTTCCACTGTTCGTGACTATATGTTGCTGATCAAGTACTTGTGTGTTACTTGGTGTGGTTGTGTACCACTGGATTGTAGTTATGTACTACTATGGATAGACACAGTTGTGTTCTATTTTGTTTCGATTGCCTTGAAGACTATCAACAATATTGGATGGATAGTCAAAGGACAGAGATTTCCCAGACGGAAAATGGTTCAAAACATTTACTCTTCTAGATTAGAAGAATGGCTCCTGTATCACTCTGTGGAGTGAGCATCATGTCTGATTACTCAGATAGAGTGTGGTTTCGAGAGATGATGCAGCTGATGATGATGATGGTGCTCATGATCTAGTCTATATAACTATGTTGATGCTACCGGGTGAATGGTATGTTTTGTGCTCAAGACCATTACCTGTAATACCTCCCTAGCTAGGAGGGAGTGTTGATATTATGGTAGATGCGGGAGGTATTTACCTCCACGTGTAAACCTGACAAGGATATAATACTCCGGGAAGTAAGAAGAAACCCTAATGAGTTGGCTAATAACCCTAGAAGACTTGTCGGCTCAAGAAGATAAATTATATTAGGTTATTAGCCTCCAAGAGAAGAAGTCGGCCAGAAATAATAAATACTGAACAAACAGATACCCAGAATGAGAAGTCGGCCCAGACAGTTAGCCAAAATTAGTATAAATACAGGAGGCCAGTTCTCATTCTGGCAGGCAGTCTCAGAATTGCAGTGCCCAGTCTTGTGCTCACTGCAGTGCCCAGTCATATGCGCAGGTTTGAGGAGAGTTGCCATTGCAGCTGCTGTAGCTAGCAGATCACGTTTGGCTTGGACTATCTCTTGGCTAGGGTTTGGAGTTTGGACTATTTGATCAACTCTTGTTGGTGCGCTATCCTTGGGGAAAGGTGCGCTACCCTTTGTCTGGCTATCTAGCCTAGGGTTTGCTTCCGGAATGATTCTTTGTCAAGGTTAAGGTGCACGAAGGGTGGCTTCGGCCTATGGTTGGGTGACAATAGAGATATTGTCAATGGTAAAACGAGCACATCTTTCCATTGCAGCTGCTGACAAGATAAAGATGCCGAAAGAAAAAAAGGTGGGCCCTCCAGGGCTATGCTAAAGTCAATCCTGCTCTCGGTACTCCATGTCTAGGACCTGTGGGCCTCGAGACATGATCTCCTAGTTATCCCTGAAAGTGGGGCATAACAAGTTCCATGGAAAAATGATGCAGGATGGGATAACAATGTTTCAGTAGATCATGGGTCAACAACAAGCCCAAGGAAAACACTTCCAAAGGGCCACATTATCAGTGGCAACAACAAGTGCCTTAGGTCATTCTTATTGTGCAACCATTTTTTAGATTGGACACCATGATCACAATCTCTCATTTTGATGGATTTCTCAATTTGTATTGGCCCCAGTCAACTTGATGCAAGGTAGGTCCCCAAACCTTGGAGTGATAGAGGACAATGGGTTGGATGATCATGTCCAAGAGGTGCATCTTGGCTAAGGTATTTGGGAGTAAAGATGGAAGCACTGTCTCTTGAGTCGAGCAAGGGAACCATATCCTTTGTTAAGTTGGTGTTGAAAATCCAAATTGAATTGAGGCCTTGAGAATTCAACCCCTAAGTATTTGTAAGCCGTAGTAATCTCAATCTCATCCCATCAAAGGTAGAGTGGTAGCCAAAGAGAGCTCACTAAGATACATTGAAGATTGTTTTACTTAGTTTTACTATGGCTAACCATCAACTAATGAAGGTCATAGAAGCTAAATAGGGTGTCATTCTGTGTTTGCAATCCCTTGGGTTAGGAGCTTGCAGGATCAAGTGTTAGCAAATAAAAGCAAGGAGATGAAGATGCGATGTAGAAGACAACTTTCCCCCTCTTGTATGTGTTCCTTGAGAAAGGACTCCAACTCATTAATGTAGATCCCAAAGAGAGTTGGTGAGAGGGGGCACCCTTGCTTGATCCCAGTGGCACTCCTAATAAAGTTTGAGAGGCCATGGGTAGAGAGAAGTCGATCAAGAACTAGCTTATATAGTCTGATGATGTTGACCAAAAGAGTTTGTAAAACACCAATGTCATGAAGTCTCTATACAAGGCCTCTCTCAAGACAAAGTCAAACACTTTCCAAAAATACTCAAAGCAACAAAAGGATTTCAAAGAGTGACGACGAGCCTCTTCAATAATGGCTTGGAGAGTGAAGATGTGGTCAATGGTCTGGCACATTTGACGAAATCCTACTTGCCTTTTGGCCTTGAGGTGCTTGCTATCTAGCTCAACTAATAACCACATATTAATTTTTGTGCCATAGAGCTTGGCAAAAGTGTGCCCAACCAAGATGGTTTTATAAGTGTTAGGGTCATAAGTGTTAATGAATGCAGCTATGGGAGACATCCTCCAGCTTACAAACTTGTGAGATGTGGAACATAGCAGCTATGTGAGTCTTTCTCCCAGCTTACAAACCTGAGAGAAAGCCCCTAAGAAGGGTATGTGGTTCCCGCCTGAGACATAGCTAGGAATGTAGAGATGAGCTCCTCCATGACATGAGTGAGAAGAACTCCAGATGATTATCTGGTGGAAAAGTGATCTGTTGAGTTAGGACGTGCCTGTGGCTGAGCACAAGGTGAACGTGTGAAATCCCAAAAGTGCTGGGCACATCGTCATGAGAACAGAAATGAAGATGATGTGATAGCCTCCTTTGAGCAACAGAGTTGACGAGAAGACTCCTGATGATTCTCCCGTCGGTGACAGTGGGAATGCAAATCTGTAGAGTGGACGTGCCTGTGGACGAGCATAGGTGAACTTGTGAAGAACTGGTTCTTTTGTGTAATGCAGTGAGTCAGAGCTATGACATCCCTATGGATGTGCTCCTAGTTAATGAGCACTAGTGGGTGTATCAGATCCTTTGCTATATACTGTTCAAGAGTCAGACCTACCTGTAACCCTAATTGTTATGTAAAGGGTACATGTCGGCCCCACCTTAATATGTTTAATATTAAATGTAAAAGATAATTAATATTAATATTAATTATTATAATAAATAATAATATGTCTTAGAGAGGTCGGCCCTATTGAGCCAATAGACTCTTCAGTTGATAGGACAAGTCTAATATAAGTAAAGGAAAATTCTCATTGTGGAAATACAATCACTCAAGCAAGTTTGGAAATTTCAGCAAGTACACTTCTTTGACAAAAGGTGCGCACCTCTCTTGGGCGCTAGAGTTCTAGGGTTTTGTGCACCCTCTTGTGTGCTAGGTATTTCTTGTTGGTAAAGGTCTTTCTCTTGAAGATTATAGCAACGGATTTGGCTGGGTTTTCTTCCCTTGTCGAGAAGGGTTTCCCAGGATACATTTTGTGTTCTTGTGCATGGTGCTTCTTCTTGTGATCTTGGTTGCTGCAACATTTATGGTTATGGTTAAATGATAAAATGGAATGAACTTCATGCTTAACCTAATGCTTAAGAAAAATCAACAATAAGTAATTCTTGTTTTAAAAATGGGGTGGATGATATAGTGGGACCAAGACGAAGGGAACCTTGAACAAACCTCATGATTAAACAAATCAACAATGTGAGAGTCAAGAGAGTGAATGCCATGCTTGAGGAACCTGGAGTAAAGGCCTTCCAAGTCATCAACTTCGTTGTTTCTCATGAATCAGACGACTCTCCTGATGTCGCCATGGGAGAACACGACAAGAAAAGGGAGGAGAGGCAATGTGGATTGCGAGTTGCCTAGGGATGTTGTAGAGAGCAGTGGTGTGTAAGAACACGCATTGGTGGTCCAAGTCGGGAGGTAGGGTAGAATGGTATAGAAAAAGGGCGTGCCATAAGACTTTTGGTGAATGATAGAGGGCATTGAGAAGCTCGTGCCTCCTTGTGGCAAGATTGTTCCAATGATTGGTGTAATTCATACATGTGGTCATGGCCCATTCATGTGTATCATTAGTATTGAACTTGTGACTTTGAAAGTGTACTTGTAATCATGGCTAAGGCCATACTTTATTCTTTTATTGTATTACTAGGTGTCGTTAAGGTCGACCTTGTCAACTTTGATACGTAGCCTCAATAATCCTCTTAGGGAGTGCAACCTACTTATGTGGGCCCATAACCCATCTTGGGAGGATGCAAGGAAGCCCAACTCTCCTAACATCCAAGGCCGTGGGTAAGAAACTTTGGATGGAAGCCCGACTATTAGATTGAACACGAGGAGTAGTGTGCTGGACGGGAGAGCCCGACTCTGAGACTGCCTATATCTGATTTGTTTGTTGGTCTGGTGTTCTACGTCATATGTCTCTTAAAAAAGCCTCATCATGAGTCTCGAGGAGGTTAATCAACCTCCCTACGGTGGAATAAAGAGGAAGCCCTAGTCCTCACCGATTTGAAACCTAAAGCATCATGGATCTCTGATTGTTGCTTATTACCACAATCCGATGGGACAACTAGGATGTATGAGGTGATCCTTTTGAAAGCCTTTGACCAGGGTGGGACATGTAGAGGCTGAGATCTATGTCCTAACACTTCTCTCATGAAGAGAGCAAGGATTTTTTGGTCGGGGTAGGGAAAAAAAGTGGAAAGGGAGTTCCCTGAATCTTGAAATAGGCATTAGAACCTCCCTTCGATCTCATAGTAGAGAGGGCGTTAAAAAATGAGGTACTTTTTAGTCTTTGGCTCTTGTAAGTGTCACAGTTGGCAAAACCCTATTGGATCTTGGGATGTGGTGATCTGTCTCAACTTGGAGTTTGTGAGAGCCCACCCAAAACTGACCAAGGGATGTATTGAGGGCATACATCTAGTGTCTACGCCTATACGGGGGTCAAACAATATGGCGATCTCTCAGCTCCAAAAAGTGCTTATAATAAAGGGCCATCTTCTGGCCAAGATCCTTAGGAGTTGCAATCCAAGCAAGGAAATTTTATTTCTTTTGATGAAGAATACATTGGTAATCTCTGTAGACGTGGGGAATGGAGGGGGGGCTGTGTGAAAGGGTGAAGTTGAGGTGTTGATGAAGGAGTTTATATTTGGTATCATACCAATGTTTCATGGGATATGAGTTTGGTGCCGGATTTAATCATCATAGTTTTTGCATCTTTAAACTCTCCAATGTGCCTATTCTTGGAAGGTTACGTTTGCCTTTGATGGCGGTATCACCATGTTTGTTGCTGTAGCATCACCTAAACTTGAGGAGTATGGCACTAGTAGAGGACCATGCAGGGGAGATGGCTACAAGCCTCTGGGTTGGAGTTGGAGCAATCCTGTGTAGAGATGATTAGAAGCAGCCGGGGTCTTATCTCTATGATGCTTTCTCTTTATGTTAGTTGTTTAAAATTCCTTTGTTATCCTAAGTTTTAGCATGATGTAATCTCTGGCTTTCAGGGTGTACATGTTATCTTTTTTGGAAATTTAGGACTTGTTTAATTTTTGTACTTGGCAGGGGCAGCCCACTGAATGTATGTAAGAGTTTCCTTTCTTGGTAATAAAACTTTTATCCTCCCTGTAAAATTTGACAACATGGTCTCCTAAGTGTTTGATTGCATTAGTTGTTTATGGCATTATTGTGATAGTGCCCTTTGGCTGGATATATGAATGTAACCTTTTCAGAAGCCATCCATTTGGAGCCAGTTGATTGATTGATTTTTCAAACAATTGAGCAATTTGAAAGTCAGCTAGAAGAGATCTCTGACACAAAAGTCACTGCTAGGATTTACTTTGCTTTTACTCTTTTCTCTTTTCCCCCTTTTGCATAATGATGTATCTATCTTTAGTCCTTGTTACGGTTTACCCCTTTGTACTTCATATTTTTAATCTTTATTGGTATTTCATTTTGCACTTATGAGTTGCCTTTCACAGTATCACATTGCTATTATGACTTACTGTACCCTCTTGTCCCGTTGACCTATTTTGGCCATTTGTGGACATTAATAAAATTATCTTTATCATATAAGACTGACAAATGTTTTATAGCTTAGTAGATAAAACATATTTCAGGATTTGGTGTTTGGAATGAAATTAGTGCTGATTTATAATAACATTCTATGGAAAGTGGATTTGTCTGATTGCTGTTTTATCTCCTTTATTCTTGTGCAATGGGTAAGAGAAGTGACATTTTAAATGCTGGAACCCCTTAAAGATGTCTAGGATGTTATGTAGTGCACTTACAATCTTTAGATGAAATAACTCTGATTAATTGAATGAATCCTGATGCAACCAACGAAACGATTATTTTGAAATAATCCCTATTATTTCGTTTAACACTACAGGGGTTACCAATATTGGCTGATTTTTCTCGATTATTTCTGATTCTTTCCTGATTATTGTCAATTTAATTTTTCTGGGACACTTGCCGACTAATTGTCAATTATGATTATTTCATCCATGCTTACAATGTCTTGATTATCCTTTGTTGATCTTCAGGCATGAGAGTTGCCCCTAGCCTGTCCTGATTCTAACCGGGTCAAGGATTGGTTCAACTTGAGACCTTGGATTATCCTGTGATAAATTCTAGAGTTATGTTTAGATATCTTGGAACCGTTTTACCTTTTCATTGATATTTATGCCTACCACATATATGATATTTCTCATTTCTCTTGCATATTTCAATGGCAACTTGCATGCTTTGTTCCTTGGGTTCGGCCTTCCTATTTTTCTTCAGTGTCACCAGGAAGTTGGTCCCTGTTGACTTATTCAGAAATTTCATCAGGGATTTTGTTTCATTCATGGGAAATATCCATTTATTTTTTCTGGCTATATGCATGTTATTTTTCTTGCTAACTACATCTCTATTTCTAAATTGTCCAAATTCTGAGAGTTGTACAAAAGGAGCACATTGAGAGTCAAGACACAGGGCAAGTGGAGAGAACAGAAGCTTGACTATAGGACATCCTCTAGTAAAGATCAAATTATAAAGCAGCTTCAAAAGTTGAACAAAATTTAGCAGATATCTAGTTTATGAATTTTGCTTGACATTTGTTTTGAGCATTTAATCCAACGTGAAACTGTTTTCATGCCAGCATTTCAAGAAAAATTATAGGTGGTGGAATTTCTTAGCTTCTAGTTTTCGAGCTCTGGTCCTGTGTATAGGGGCTTGTCTGTCCCCTTTCTGTGTGAATTTGATCCCACAACTTATGTTGGAGAGGAAGGTAGGGAGATGTTCCGATGATGCCTTTGATTTCTAATTTTTTTGAAGAATAGACAACTTGGATGCCAAAGCACATTCAAGTTGCAAAGCCCACTGCTGTCTTGTGGCTCATATTATCGAAATATGCATGTATCAGCATCTTTGCTTCTTGTAGTTCCATAGAATAATCATGTCAGATGTACTTACTACAAACAGGATCCACAAAGACTTTGCAGGAAGCCAAAAATATGGTTAAGCAACTAATGTAAGTTATGTTTCATCTTGTTTGAATAAATCTAGCTGCATCTTGTTCTAAACTTCTGAGATTAACATATCCTTTTCATTGGATTTGTTTGAGATACATTCCTGCATTTCCTAACATAATTCTAATGTAGTGGTCTGCCATTAATCACTACTATCGGAGAACATATCCATATCCCTATTTTGATTTCCTTGATTTTACTCTTTTTATTGTCCCTTCCACCTATTTCTACCTTGTTCAGTCCCCGGTCCCAGCTCTAACCTTGTACCACAATTTCCTTACTTGCAATTTCTGTTGTTGCCCCCTCCTGTAAGGGGGTGGGCTCTTGGGTGGGTCAAGCACCATTTATTTGAATAGTTTGCTTCACCCCCTTCAGGCACTAATAGAGAGACCAGGTTTGGGAACTGGATGGAGATAGGGACAAAGAACTGGATGCATTGCTTAGTTTGGTGGAATGTTCTCAAAATTGATGCATGATGCTTTAGTGATATTCTTTGCAGTGGTAGGACTAGACAGTTAGTAACTGAATGCACAGAGCTAACATATGTATTCTTTCATCCAGATATACGAAATCGGCGGGGGTTCAGGAACCTGTGCAAAGTGTATACTAGATTACATGATGTTGAATGCACCAGCAAAAGTGTATAATAATATGACCTACATGTAAAGTTCTTCAGCTTGATCTATTGAATTCGTTTCTAGCAATAAGTTATAACTAGTCCATTAAGATTGATGAAATTTTTAAGTATTGCAGTGAATTGATCTGTTTTTCACAAGGATCTTTCCCTATTCTTGCTTTTTCATGTTTTAGAGGAAAACAAATTGAAATTGGCAAGTTATTTTCAGTAAAATGCTAAATCAAAGTGCACTACAATGGTGAGATGACTGAGAAAAGAGAGATTATGAGTCATCTTCTCCCAACTTCTCTTGTTATGACCTGTAACTGTTGATGTTTTGTTTCTTCAGAACATTGCTTTTGTGGATCTGATTCTTTACACATAGTAATTTGCTCATGTTTTTTCTGTTTAAAATCTAGTCAAGCTTAAGTGAAACAAACTTTCAATTTCAGATCATGACTTCTTTTGACACAACTTCATAAACCTATTTTTGTTGGTTCATTGCCATTACAAAGTCACATATTTACAATTGATTTGATATCAAGAATGCCAGCCAGAAATTTCCTCAACTTGGCACTGCTTTTATTCGTAGTACTACTCAAGATTGGAGCCATGTTATTTGATTTAACATTTCATACCAATGCAATAACGGGGCTGTGTGTTAATATTTGGGGTTACTCCAAAAGTGTTTTCACCTTGCTAGGAGAACACCATGCCTTCTAGCCCCTTGGCGATGCTTCATGGACACATGGATGGCTTAGTTCGGGTGGATGCTTGACCTTGGTTAGAATGCTGGTATGCCTGGGAGGTTGATACCTCAGTCGGCTTGTTGACTAACCCATTGGGTGCACACAATGGGGGAGTGGGTTGTTTGACTAGGAGAGGTATCTACCTAGGAGGAGGAATGCTGGGCACTTGGAGGACACTTTACCCTTGGAGTTTGGGATCATGTGATATGAGGTACATGGTGTGTGGATGAGCCCTTGGTTGGTTTGTGATGGACATGCACATGTGGAGGTGGCTTAGCTGAGTGTAAATATGAGACCAGTGCCTTAAAGGTAATCGTGGACAATGTAGTTCGTGTGTTTTATTAAATTTATGATTGATTGTTGAAAGAATAATAAACTGCTAGATTTATTTCTTGTACTTAGTTTAGTTCAAGCCTTAGTATATTTGTTAGGGACTACCCCCCTTGGCTTCGCTAGGAGTTAGCCTAGACGGAGGAGTTGAGGATTAGGTGACAACACCTTAACTCTCACTTGCCCCCAAGGACACATCGAGTGGATTGAAGATTTCTTCCACGTCTCCCAGGTGTGTATAAGGCGACAACATTTTACTTAGTTTTTCCGGGGATAAATCTTTCTATTCCCAAAACACGACTTGTTTTTCCTTGTTGTTTTTACTTAGTTTTTGATGCTTGTAGTTTATCAGAAATAGACTCAACCATCTGGCGACTCCACTTAATTCCAATTTAACTAAGTATTCTACAAGGAGGAACTCAGAAGTCCTACTTAACCTTATTCCTGAACCTGAAAAGGTTTATCGAAGGAGGTTAGCCAAAGCCTCTTTTCGTAGAGTACTTAGTCATTTAGGAACATAGTCCATTTTTGATATCCACTTGCTTTTTGTTGATAAAAGTTTTACTTCAGAAATGGCTATATATGCTCGATGTGATTTTCGTGCAATAAATAATTATCCACATGCTATTCCTGAAAAGACAATTGAGAAACTTCCTAGTTTTCAAGGTAATAATGCCATTTCGGCCAAAATGCATGTCAAATCATTCATGAGATGTATAAATAAATGGTGTGCTGCACACGATTCTGAAGATGTCAAAATGAAGTTATTTGTTCTTTCCTTATGTTAGTTTTAGGGTAAATTAGCAGAACAGTGATCTCTTTTAAAATTTCAATGATCAAAACAACTGGTTCTGTAATTCAATCAGAGATAGAACACATAGTATGTAGATCTAAGAAGGACAGCAACAACTTAATAGAAAACTCTGATCACATATAAACTCAGAAACTCTGATCCAATGTAGCAATGAACAGATTTGATACATAACAATAGACTTACAAGGACAGAATTCAGATCTAACTATTTAGATCAATCATTTACCATAGAAAACTTATGTATTCGAAACATTAGGACAGAATTCAGATCTAACTATTTAGATCAATCATTTACCATAGAAAACTTATGTATTCGAAACATTAGGACAGAATTCAGATCTAACTATTTAGATCAATCATTTACCATAGAAAACTTATGTATTCGAAACATTACTTCAGATCCACTTAATACTAAACAGTTCTGTAATCAAGTTCAGATCAGATCTAAAAGAGACAAGTAAGATACATACCTGATACACCGAACTTACCTCGAAGATAGCACAGTAACCACAGTAGGTGTAGATCCAGTCTATTATGCTCAGACAAAGGTTCAGTCCATAGATCTATGATGGATCTCTATACCAAAGAATGTAGGAACTTTAATGCCACCAAGCACAAGGGTCAGAGGGAGAAAACACAATCCCAACAGAGGTAACTAAATGCCCAAACCCTCACACAGTAAAATCCTTACTCAAGAGATTTTAGATCAGAAAACTGGACTGTGTATAAACCCTCATCACAGAACTGAAAGGTTAGATGTTTCAGTAGAAGAGCATGCCACAGGTTACCCTAGCAAGAGGGCTGCTTACTAGGGGGATCTCCACACAGCAGAGATAGAAGACTGCTGTTCTAACTGTCCAGAAAACACATCAGGAAGGGTGACTGCAACCCTAAATGCTCCAAGCAGCTGAAAGGAGAAAGGCCGCAGCTAGAGGTGGCACCCTATGCAAACAAGAGGAGCCGCACCCAGGAAAACTCACATGCAGATCATACAAAGGAGGCCGCACCCTTAAGATACAACCTGCACCAGTAGAGGAGGGGCCGCATACTTACATCCACACCAAACAGAGGCTGCGGCTACATCAAGAGAGGTTGAGGCTACATCAAAGGAGCTGCGGCTACATCAACAGAAGTTGTGGCTACATCAACAGGAGGCTGCGGCTACCTCAACAGGAGGCTACGTTCACATCAAAGAAGGCTGCGGCTACCTCAAAGGTAATCACCAAGAGACCACAGCTACAGATCACCCACAGTCAATACAAGGAGGCCATGGCTAGCAAGAGATCAATGCTTGCACTAGAACAATAGATAGGTAAGTGAAAAGTGAGAGGGGAGGGTTTATTATATAGGTTTTAGGTTAGGGTTAGGGCTAATTAAATTAATATTAAAATCACATGTTTAAATTCTAAATTTAAACATGTGATAATAAACATTTAAAATTAACTTCAAATTTTAACCCTTGAGTAAGACAATAAAACCCCAAACCAATCAAACAAGGGTAAGGTGGGTTTGCAAGGTGGCAGTACTCATTCCTTCATATCACATGGTGAACCTATTACTTTATCATCACTGCATATGGGACTTATCCCTCTTGTGGTTATGTCCTTCTTCAAGTAAGGTCATGTACCATCAAGTACTTGATTGAGCATCAAGTAGCCCCAGGACTTTTCCTGGGGTCTTATCCACCAAGGTCAGAGACCAAGGATCAACCCATGCCGTATGCATGGGTACCCTGGACTTTTCCAGGGGCCCTAGGCTTATCTAGGG
>JZKD02S0200295.1:390486-403140 GCA_000966675.3 Picea glauca | reverse complement strand
TAGTGCATCATACCTAGATCCTTCATCTCGAATTTAGAAGTCAATGCACACTTGCATTCAACAATAAGTCTTTCTGAACCGGTGAGGAATAAATCATCCACATACATGACCGAGATCAGACACTCGTCACCAACAATGTGATAATATAGGTTTGGATCAGCGACACTCTTGCTGAAGCCCAAACTCATCAAGAATCCATCCATCTTCTCGTACCAAGCACGAGGTGCATGCTTTAGTCCATACAAGGCTTTCTTCAACTTGCACACATGAGATTTCTCGTCATGTATCATGAATCCCTCTGGTTGCTCGATGTAAACTTCTTCCTCAATCTCACCATTGAGAAAGGTTGTCTTTACATCCATCTGATGTAGTTTCCAACCCATAGATGCAGCTAGTGCAATGATAGTACGGATGGAAGTGTATCGGGCCACATGAGCAAATGTCTCCTCATAATCAATTCCCTCCACCTGTGAGAATCCTCTGGCTATAAATCTTGTTTTGTACTTCTCGACACTTCCTTCAGTTGGATGCTTGATCTTATAGATCCACTTGGAAGTCACTACAGACTTCCCTTCTGGTCTCGGAACAATATCCCACTCATCATTCTTCATGATGGATTGATACTCTTCTGTCATGGCATCTTGCCATACCTGTTGACCTGTTGCTTCTCCATGACAAGAAGGCTCGGTATCAATGATGTGGCTCGTGGCTGAAACATAGCTCGAAAATCTCTTTAGTCTTTTTCTCTCTCGAAACGTGCCTTGAGGAGCTACATGTCCCTCTGCCTCCTGCAGAGTTTGTCGAGCCCAGGAAGGCCTTTTATGGCCTACCGCAATGTCTCTAGGAACATCAACTGGATCAACTGGATCAACTAGATCGACTGGATCAATGGTTGTCGCCCTCTGAACTTCTGAAGGGGGAGAAGGTACTGTCTCTTCGTTCTTCTCAAATAGTTTGACTCCCTCTGAAGTTGGAAGGATAAACATATGTCCTAGAGAAATTGTGACATCATCCTTTTCCTGTGTTGCTATCCTAGAAACATCCCATGTCTTCTCATGTCCTTTACTGCCTCTATAGTATCTTGCTGGCCTCCTGTACTAGGATAACAACCAATTAAGAAAATTAGGACTCCCGTACCAGGGATAATTGTCCAAGTCACGAGGGCTCTCACACCAGGGATAATACCCTTCATTATCAAAATGCAAGCAACTACAGGGTAATAAAGAAATCAAATAAGGAATGTAGTACAATACTTACCTTAGTCTACAGGTATGATTAATCTTGCTTTTGGTCCTTCTGAGAAAGCTCAGAAGAAGAAAGCCTCATCTTTCATGTCTTCATCTTTCTGAGGTGGGTCTGGATCAATGTCAACAATGGAGGCATGTTGTCTTCCTCTCTTCTTGGTAGGACAATTTCTCGCATAGTGTCCATACTTGTCACATCTGAAACACTAGATCTTTGATTTGTCTTTTCTAGGATCATACCTTGAAGTTGATGAAGTCTTCTCATCTTTGAATGCATGCCTGAAGTTTCTTCTATTTCTTCCTTTCTTTGTATGAAAGGCAAGAGCATGATTGTCATCATGAGGGGAGTCTTCCACTCCTAGCTATAACTTTGATTTCTTCCTAGGTACAGTCTGTCCATAGATGATCAAAAGTAGGTAGTTGTTTTCTACCACTGATACTTTGAAGAAAAGGTTCCCAATGTCTTGGAAGAGCATTGAGAGTGGTTAAGACAAGTTCTCTGTCTGATATGATTTCTCCAATGGCACCTAGCTGATCTCTGATCTCTGAAATCTTCATGAAGAAGGTAGCAACGATGTCATCTTGATATTTTGAAGCTGGCCTTTCAATGTAAGAGCTCTGAGGGTGTTGTTACTCTCAAACATATTATTCAATGCTTCATACTTTTCATAAGCTGTCTTCAGGTTGGCAATACGAGGTAGGAGATGTTCTCTGACTAAGTATATGATTATCTTCCTTGCCTTGACGTCATCTTCCTTCCTTTCTTCCTTCTCTTCATCGATAGCTGTCTCTGGTAAAGCCTTTTGTATCACACTCAATAGGTCATCCTCTTCAAGGGTGATCTGAAGTCTTGACTTCCAGGCATTGAAGTTGCTTGATCCATCAAGCCTATCTTCCACCAAGGTTCTGTTCTTCATGGTTTGAAGATTCTTCTACAAACCCTTAGGAACTGGGCTAGAAAACATAACGGCTAGGCTAGGCTAGCAATCTTATGTTTTGTTGGGCTTATGGCTGCCAACAATAAGCCTTGAAGGTCAAAAGAACATTGGTAAGCTTGCAGACTCCCTCAATGAGCTGCAAAAACCCTAAAAATGAAATTCTGTAGAAAAATTGCTGAACCCTAGAAACCCTAGGGCCAAAAATCCAAAATTCTCGGAAATGCAATCTGAAGGTTGTTGGAGGTGCGCTGAAGGAGGTTGTACACTCCTATGCAATTTTTAGCCCCAACGCTCAAGTATAAAGTGTTGAAACACCCAAAAAGGAGAGGGTCGTACCTTTTTCTAGAAACCCTAGGAGGGTCGTACGGTTCTGCAGAAGAGAGAGGACGACTTGCTTGAAGGCTTGTGCAATGGCTTCTTCAAGAACTATGCTCCAATACCATGTTGAATTTTCACTATGCCTGGCTCAAGCATGAGGTTTATTTCATTTAGCATGTACTTGAACCATAAACAAATGCAACTACACCATACACAATTGCTGCAATAACCAAGATCACAAGAAGAAATACCATGCACAAGAACACAAGAAATATCTTGGGAAACCCTTCTACTCAAAGGAATAAAACCCAACAATCCTTTGCTATATTCTCAAGAGAAGATCCCCCAACCATAAAACACTAATGCACACAAGAGGGTGCTCTACCACCTTAAAACTTGCGCCCAAGAGAGGTGCGCACTTCGGCCCTAAAATGTACTTGCTGAAATTTCCAAATGACAAGTGACAAGTGTGTTTCCTCAATGGGGAAATCACCTTTATCTATACTAGACCAGACACAACAATAGATGTGTTTGTTGGCACAACAGGGTCGACCTCAATAACTTAAAAATATAATAATTATTACAATAATCCTTAATTATCTTTCACATATGGTGGGGTCGACTTGTACCGTTTACATCACAATTAGGGTTACAAGTAAATCTTACACCTAGACAATATAGCAAGTGATCCACACGTGCATTAGTGCTCAGCCACTAGGGACACATCCACCTGTGCTCAGCCACAGAGATGTCATACTCAACAGATCTCTATCTCAACTAAGTCCATAGGCGAATCATCTGGAGTACCACATCGTCTCAACTCTCACACAGAGGAGAATGATACACCCATCACATAGGCATGCCCAACACTGGGCTCTCTCACAGGTTGACTCAACTCAGTCACAGACGAGAACATATCTTGGAGGATGTCTCAGGACGCTGTAATCATCAACATTTCCCCCCTAGGGTCACCCAGGATTCCCCCCTTGAGGTACGGGAATACCTATCTGAGGTTACAATGGGTAGGTGTTCTCTTAGTTGTCGCCATATTGTGGTTTGGGTCGGGCTTTGTGCAACCTACAATTTGTGCGATAACATGGTCAAAACAAACTCGATCCTAGCTTACTAATTTGTGGCTTCATCGCCTTTCCATATCTATTATCACTTATATAATAAGATAAATTATGAAATGGCCTTAAACACCCAATATTTCATCAAAGGTCCAATATTCTTGGGTTATCATGGCTAGCTCAAGCTAATTTATAAGAAATAACAATAAATAAAGGTAGAGCCAATGTAGCTTATTATCACCAGTTCCAAGGCCAAAACTAAGGCTCATGATTTTGCATTTATGCAATCAATCTTCCTTCTTATAAAGGGGAATAATAAATTTAATCATGCAATGTATTATATGAAGTACCTTAATATGATGGTTGAAGGAGTAAGGAAGCTTCCCTCTTTAGTAGTATGTCCTAATAAGTCCTTGATAAGGGAGGGTGACTTCTCTCTTAAAAAGTACAGTCTTAATTATGATGACAAATAGACCAAATTGTATCAGAAATGAAGAATTAGATACCATAATATATTCTTAAGAAGTGTGCAATTTGGTAGGATAAGAATCATTGTTTGAAAATGAGGCCTACTTTTATGGTATTTATCATGGTCAATTGTCCCTTTCTAGGTATACAAAGTATGGTAGATGGCTGACTCCTTGTCAAGACAGATGAGATACCTCTACCTGGCACTTTACTCTTCCAATCAACCCTCTTCCCTTGCTGAAATGAGTCGATGACCTTGTTGGGTTTTTGAGGTATGGTCATTTCTTGAAGAGGTGAGTATCTCATCCATTGAATCCCTCGTTACTTGATCTCTCTTGATGCTCCTCCACTCCTCCCCTTTAAGGAGGAAATTAATGCTACCATCAAAAGGGATATTTGTAGGACCTTCATATAGGTCCTTTGGAAGGGACCATTTGGTCCCTTGAATCCCGAATTAGCCTTTTATGTTGAGCATTTTCTCAAGATGATTGGTGGTCTTATTATTTAACTATGGTATCTTCAGCTTCATCTACTACACGGGCTTTGTTTCCCACTTAGCCATATTCGGGTATGCTTTCACCAGTTGGGGGTACTACACCTTCACAAAGTCTAATGGTTTTGTAGACTTGGTCTCTGGGCAAGGTTGAGACCAACGAGCACTTTATCTTTCATTGTTCTTTATACTATGAGATCAAAGGAAGATTTCATTGTCTTTATGGAGCTTTGAACCGGTCTCTATCAACTTTTCAACATTGTCTTGCCTTATACATTAGGGACATTTGTTCTCTTAGGCAACATTTACTTTAGATATTGTCTGCAACACATACACAATTACTTCCTTCTTTCCTCTAGTTAGGAATTGGAGGACAAAGTGTTCCACTGATACTCACTTGGACACCACTCATTTAATCTAGCTCTGCTTATCTCGTACGTCCTGAGCTCCTTTACACATCAGGTAGAGGGGTTCTAGGGGGATTAGATTGACCCAAGAGAACCACCCATCTTCTCAGTGACACATTACCAACTTCTTCTCTTCTACTTGGAGTTCCTTGGCCTTGGATGTTAGGAGTGGGCCTCCCCCCGCTTCTGTCTCGGGAGGGAGTAGGCTGATGCCTCCCAAGATTACTCCTCAATGGCCTATCAGTGTAGGCTACTCTCTGGATGACTTTATTTGACAGGTGCTGGGTATAACATTTGGATTATTTTCTCAGATTCAAAAAATGAGTAGAGTCAATTCCCTCTGTTTTAGTTTTCTTTCAAGTTTCAACCCAGACTATACCTTTTCACTGACCCTTCTCAGTTTTGGAGTTTATATACCCATAGGCTATATTGTTTCATTTCTTGTTGTTGTTGTACTCCATTTATATTATTTCATTTTATTTTTTGGGGAGCCTCTTGTAGGTCCCCCTGTACTTGTATAGGTTTCTCTTGAAGGATTCAGTCTCTAGTCCCTTTGACAGGCACTGGGTATAAACATTTGAATTATTGACTCAGATTCAGAAAATGAGTAGAGCCAATTCCCTCCGTTTTGGTTGTCTTTTAAGTTTCAACCCAGACTTTATCTTTTCACTGAAATTTTGGAGTTTATAATATATATACCCATAGGCTATATTGTTTCATTCCCTGTTGTTGTTGTACTCCATTTATATTATTTTATTTTATATTTTGGGGAGCCTCTTGTAGGTCCCCCTGTTCTTGTATGGGTTTCCCTTGAAGGATGCAATCTCTAGTCCTTTTGACCTAGTTTGCTCTGTAGTGGATGTTAGTATAAACTCAACTTTTATCTCTAGTTGGTTGCCACCTATAATTTGAACTATAGAAGATTATGGTCTGCCTTGTCGAATTTTCTTCTGCTTCATTATTTTGCACTTGAACTCGCTTAATTTTCGTACCTAGGGTGTCCTTTAGCACATTAAAGATTTATAATCTCAGCTCTGTCTCCACAGTAGCTCTCCAAATTGGGGACATAATATTTTATGCTTTACATCATTTTTGTTGTTTTTTCCTTTCTCTTTGCTGTAGAATTATAGGTAAACTGTTTTGTTATGCTTTTATGATACTCTTATTTTTGTATTTTTTCTCTGGTTACTATGCTAGTACAGATATAAAATGCATACAAGTTATGGAAATCCAACTAACAAGTACTGTAACTGCAATAGAAATATCATTTGAGCCCATCTGTGGACTGCAATAGAAATTCAACTCCTCAGGTTCATCTCTTTCATTACAAAGGCCTCAAATGTATTTCTTGTTGAAAGTTTTTTTATTGTTCATCACTTTGTTCTCTGCTGCCATTACTGGATTCTTCTGTACTTGTCTTTTAGACTTGATACTTATTATGATTTTCAATTTTGTATTGAGAAAAAAAATCATTATTGCGATTATAAATTTTCTTTTAAAGATTGATTGGTCTCCTGTAAGTCCTGATGTAATTTTCATTCATTTAATTTTTACCCTATTCTTTTAGCTTCTTGTTTAGAAAATGTTGAACAGACTAGTTGATAGCTTTTGGACTTTTCACATTGGGTTTAGTCGCAATCTGTTAGCTTTCTAGGAATGTAGTGCTTTTGGAGTTTGTATTATTGGATCACCATAGTTTTGGTTTTTGGACTGGTATATTTAATTTAACTGATCTGATATTTTTTTCACATTGTATTGCAGATCTGTAGAGATTAGTCCAGCTTTGGCAAGGAAGCAAGTTGATACTGTTGGTGAAGTGAGTAGTCATTTAAAACGGTTTCATGTAGAATGTCGAGATGCAACTGACAGAAATGGATGGGGTGTGTAGAAACTTCACTTGTAGTCTATCTAGCAATCCTCTTTTGATATTCTCTTTGACTTTGGAACATTGGCTGTACTCAAGTTGCTTCCGACATTCATTACATTGCTGTCACAGTGTTTTCAGAGAATGCTATAGAAGCATCACTGTAAATGATGGCTTGTTGGGTTGGTGAACGTGTGGGGTTGTGATCACCCCCACCAGGGTTCAAGCCCCTTCAATGATGCTTGTGCTTGTTGTGCACCTGTACATCCCTGGGCAACTTTGGTGGAATAGAATCAATAGATACCCCCCCATTGGTGGCTCCTTTGTGGAAGGACTCGGATTTGAGTGTTGTAAGGTGGATAAAGTAATTATAAACTCTCCCAAGATTGAGGAGAAGGGAAAACTTGCTGCGTTAGGATAATTTGAAACCAGTGAAAAAAAATAAAGAAGTATAACTCAAAAGGATATGTTGCGCAAATACAGATACAAGTACAATACCCAGTATTCATACGATTTTAAAAAAATGCTGGATATAATACGACTAGGATAAACGAATATATCTATGTATGTATGGGAATCCCTCTTTTGACTGATGGCAAACATGGAAATAACTTGTTCAACCCACCTGCACTTATGTGAAGAATGACACATTTTTTATTCTCAGTAATTTCCCAAAGGCTACATCAATATTAATAGTCACATCCGGAAAACCCCATGTAGAGAGGGAGCATATCCGCTGGTATTTGTACCAGGGTCATTGTCACAAAAACTGCTCCAAGTTGTTGCTAGACTGCAACCCGACAGACTAACATATATTTTTTCCAATATTCACACTAATGTGTGTGTGTGTGTGTGTATGTATGTATGTATATCTATTAGAATACCATTCATGCATTTGGAAATAAAGCCAAAAAGTGAAAATTCTCACTAATATTAGCCTTTAGGAGTCAGGACACGATATGTAAGCATTACATACAAACGGAGTTTCTCATTAGTAATCATTCTACTATCTAGCTTCTACATATCAGATTCATTACAAATTACATATCATCAATAATGTTGTCATCAAAGTATTGAAGCTCCATATCATGAATATGCCATATTTGATTTGTATTTCCATCCTTGAGATTATAGATAGCCAGGTTCTTTATTTTTCAGTGACATCCGTAACTACATGCACAAATGAGTGTTGGATTTGATTACTTGATCAGATGTTCTTGCACAGAAATACATACAAGCAGTTAAGGTAAAGAAGCAGTTTGTTGGTTCAAGTGTATCCATTTTTATTTTGTTAAAATATAAGCTGCTTGAAACTGGGAGGTTTCTGAAAATGGGTATAGTTCGAGAAACACCTAGTTTGGTTTGTTAAGGTAAAGAAACAGCTTGTTGGTTCAAATGTATCTATTTTTGTTGTGTTAAACTACAAGTTGCTTGAAACATGGAGGTTTTTGAAAATGGGTATAGTTTTACCTTAGAAACAACTAGTTGGCTATTTTTTTTGGAACAGGGAAATGGATAGAGTAGGGATATTTAGATTGAAATTTGAGAGATAAATGATTAATTATATATAAATAGAGCGAGAGGTATGAGATATCTCCTTACAAACATTTACCACAATATGAAGAATAAGAGGATCCACAAATAGGATTTGAATGCAAAGTTTAGGATTTAGGATTTTTCTTTGAGATTCAATTCTTTCTTGTATTTTTTTTTGTGTTTTTGGGGATATGGCTCGTAATACATGCTTGATGTATCCAACACGTATCTTGAGCATGTCATAGTTAAAAGTACAACGTAAAGTGAGTATGTAGTTTATTCAATACAGAAATGCCTAGAATTTTATCAAACATCCAAATATAATATCCTTTCTAGTATATGATCCCTTATTGTGTTGCACTTGGTTGTTGGAAAGATGGAGGGTCCTGAGTGTAAAACTTTAATACCCAGCTAAACTAAGATAATCCAGCCAATAGATTTTAACCCAGAAATTAAATTTAGCTCAGAAATTTAAATCAGATCTATGCTAAGATTATACCAGCTGAGTATGCATGCATGCACAGCGGAAATATTAAAACAAACATACACAATGACACAGTAGGTACCCTGGAAATCCCAGTGTGGGGAAAACCAGCTAAGAGGGGAGCTTTATTAGGCTTTTTGAGAGAAGGTACAGCAGCAAAAACTAAACAGCAAATTCTTACAGTACAGTAGAAGGATTTTGCTCAGTTCTGGGCCAGCAAAACAAGTGCTGTTCATCCCAGCTTCCTCCAGCCTGTATGGCCTCCTTCTGGCTGTCTTGTTCAGCCTGTTATGGCCTCTTCTGATGGCGTACAAGGCTGCTGTGTGCAGCCTCAAATTGCTGCTCCAAAACCCTCTGGTTCTGCCTTCTTCACTCTGCTGAATGCACTCAGAAATCAGCTTCACTGTAGCTGCTGTAAATGGCGCTGAGTATGGCTGTCTTTGCTGCACAGTACGGCCTGGAAAATAGCCTCCACTGAATGCCTTAACCAGCCCAGAAAATGCCTTCAACAGCAGCTCCTCTCTGCCTTCTCTCAGCCCTGCTCCCACTCTTCTCTTGCTCACCAAAATGACTGAATGAGCAGCCCAACACCCTCAACCTTGCTCTATACCCAGCCTCCCCCTTGGCTGCCTTGGGATCAGCGCCCAACATAAGCTTCAAGGGTCCAGATTGAGCCGCCTTCTCTCTCTGGACCCTACACAACACTAAGGGGTTCACTGCTCAAGGCAGGGACCCACTCAGCACTAAGGCTGAGTGCCCCCCCTTGATAGGGCCCCTGTTAAAAATATAGTGAGGATCAGTTTTCTAAACTACAAAAAGTGAAAGCATAAGTTGTCTCAACAAGAGAATAAGTCCCAGCCATTGATCTAGTCAAAGAGCTAATGGCTGGGATCGATTGGCTAGGGCCCACATGGACCTTAGATGAAGTTAAAGGGAAAAGCAAGAAAGAATACCTAAGTCAGTGAGAAAGACGAGAGTAAGAGGCAGGTCAAGTAAGTTGGGCAAAGAGGAAGAGGAACCCGTATGGCTCCCGTACAATCCGTACCTGATACGGCTGAGCCAGGGCCTGATGAGACGCACAAAGGCAACAAGAGAAAGGCCGAGTTACGGCCATATACATCCCGGAAAAGAGGAAATTGATGCATTGTCTATTTCAGAGATAGAGAGCAGAAGAAGAAACCCCGATCCGTACATCCAAAAACCGGTCTGTACACTGTTCAGAAGTACAGATCCGTACAACAAACATAAAGCGCTGTAAGAGGTTTTGCTTGCATTGTATTTCAATCTGGATTTAATAAAATTCCTTTACTTTATCTTGTGTAAAGAGAGTGGCTGTTCTGTTCTATTCAGTATTTGCATATTTTTCTTTAAGTTTTACATGGTATTAGAGCCAGGTCAAATCGAACAGTTCTCACCAAAGGAGAGATAAATCATAAATGGCAGAAGATGTCTGCACACCTTGTCTTTCTTGCATCCGAACCATTGATGTTTGGTACATAGATAGTGCCAAGTGGAGCATCCATTCATATGACTGGTCACAAACACTACTTCAGCAGTCTGAGCTGAAAAGGAATTTGGGTTCGAGATTTTGCTTGGTGATGATTATGCATATCATCCAAAAGGAGTTGGAACTATAAAATTTGAGAGGGAGTCCGGTAAACCCCTTTATCTTTCAGATGTCCTCTATGTTTTGGGTCTAAAGAAGAATCTGGTCTCATTTTCCTCTCTAGAAGACAAGGGTTATGAAGTATCCTTCAAGGATCGAAGGGCTTACATTAAACCAAAATGTCTGAGTGAGGGATCTGAACAAGTCATTGGAGTAAGAAAGGACAAGCTGTATAAATTGCAGTTCGACTCTCACTATGCCCTAGCAACAGTAACAACACCAGACACTCTGAGTTATGGCACAGGCGTGTGGCCCATCTTGGACATGGAGCTCTCAAAATTCTGGGCAAGATTGTGATAGGAATGCCCTCTTTCACCACAGAACACCATGAAGTGTTTAAGAGGTGTGCTCTAGGTAAATATGTAAGGGCACGCTTCCCTAAGAGCGATTCTAGGTCCAAGGGAATCTTGGATTTGATTCATATTGATATCTGTGGCCCCATGTATTCCTTGTCCATAGGTTAGATACTACATCACCTTCATAGACGACTTCTCTAGAAAAACTTGGATTTATTTCTTGATAGGAAAAACCTCAGAAGAGGTGCTCAAGAGATTTCGAGAATTCAAAGTTTTTGTTGAAAATAAAACAGGAAAAAGGATACAAGTCCTTAGATATGATAATGGGGGGGGGGGGGNGGGGAATACACATCGCATGCCTTCAAGAAATTCTGTGTTGAAACTGGGAGCAAAAGAGAGTTGAAAGTCCCTTATACCCCTCAGTGGAGTGGGGTTTCAGAGAGAAAGAACAGAGCCATTGTTGGTGCAGCAAAGACAATGCTGCATGATCAGAATATTCCTAAGTTCCTCTGGGCAGAAGCATGTAACACTGTTGCGTATCTTCAAAATAGAAGCCCTCATAAAGTGCTTGTAAATGTAAAACCTGCAGAAGCATTCACGGGGAAGAGACCAGACATCAGTGACCTTCGCATCTTTGGCTGTGTTGCCTACTTCCATATTCCTACTGAGAAAAGGACGAAGTTAGACCCTACAACAAACAAGGGAATCTTGGTGGGATATAGTGAGGCTTCCAAAGCCTACAGGATATACATTCCTTCCACCAGAAAGACTGTAATACGCAGAGACATAAAATTTGAAGAAGAAAGAGCCCTTTGGGAATCATGTCAAGACAGAGACATTTCGGAAGCAACAGTTCCCAATCAAGAAGAGGAACCCTCACCAAAAGGGGCAAATCTCCCCACAAATGGTCAACAAGAGGAAGAACCACCAACCCTCTCCAACAAAAGGAAACCAAAATGGGCCAAACAGTTGCTGAAGGAAACCAATGTGCAAGTAAAGTCACCAAAAACGTTAGTCATGACAAGCATACCTCCTCAGAGGTATTCAGGACATGCGACTCTCATGAGTAATATAATTGATTCTGAACCAACCTGCTTTAAAGAAGCTATTGAAAAGAAAGCATGGAGGGATTCTATGATGGAGGAATATACCTCCATAATAAAGAATGATGTGTGGGAAATAGTACCCAGACCAGAGGACAAATCATTAGTCAACTCCGAATAGATATATAAGATAAAGCGTGCAACAGATGGAAGCATTGAAAAATATAAGGTCAGATTTGTTGCCCGGGCTTTCTCTAAAAAAGGAGTGGATTATGAAGAGGCCTTTGCCCCAGTAGCTTGTTACACCTCCATTCGTGCAGTTATTTCTATTGCCACTCAGATGAGATGGAAAATACATCAAATGGACGTTAAAAATGCATTTCTCAATGGGAAGATTGAAGAGGAGGTCTATTTTTCATGTTTAGCTCTGCCCAGTCATTCGAAGCTACATCCTGTTTTTCATGTTTCATGCTTAAAGAAGGTGATTGGAACTAGGTGCCAAATTCAAACCAACCTTCCCGAGTTAGCTGAAGAAGGATCCATTTGGCTACAACCAGAAACAGTTTTGGACTAGCGTGAGCGTCGCCTACGTCAGAGAACCATCAAGGAAGTGCTAGTCCAGTGGAAAGATACAACTCCAGCAGATGCCACCTGGGAACCAGCTACCATTCTGCAACAGTTTCCACATCTCAAGCCTTGAGGACAAGGCTGTTTTTAAGGCGGCGGACATGTTAGGGTCCTAATCCGCACATAGGTAGAGCAATATATTCGGATGTAATAAAGGTCAATATTAATAAGGCCTTTCAATAAAATAGAATAAGGCGGAT
>JZKD02S0200295.1:369902-382030 GCA_000966675.3 Picea glauca | reverse complement strand
TTCGCAGTTACATTATTTCAACATGTATGACTATTTTAGACCCTCGGTCTTGAAAGCTTCCAGCCAAGTGTTTTACAAGGTCTTTGTGAAATATGATGCCCCAATTGCTTAAGGCATCTATCACCGTTACATCTATAGTAAAAGGGGCGCTAGGGAAAGAGTTGAAGGTAACGTTCAAATTTTTTACAATCCCCTTTGCGAAACCTCCTTGTGTGTTTGGTTGTGAAAGGCTCAGTTCTAACTGATGCATGACCCTTTCAGTCACGATGTTGGTTGGAGCGTTCGGGTCAAAGACACAATTATGGACGAGGGAGTCATTGACTTGGAGAGTGACGTAAAAGGGTGCAACCTCCACATACTTCGGTCCAATACTTCCCACCTGGTGGACAAAAGGAGAAACTTCTTCAAGAAGATCATTTTTGTAAATTTGTGGCAGGGAGGCTTCAATCTCTTCATTCTTGTGTGGGAGAAAGATGTCTTGAAAGGGTTCTACTTCCGCGGGAGGTTCCTTTTGTTGAGGTAAAAGGGGAACGTCTTGTACGTTGGTAGGAGAAGTGCTCCACTTCCTCTTGGGAACCATGGGTTTCACTTCAAAGATCTCGGGAAGGTTAGGTTCAGTTTCTGTAATCCCTTCATCACTTGATCCCCAGGGGTTGTTATTGTGCGAGAGGTTAACTTGATAGATGAAATCTTCGAATTTAAGGTTCTCCTCAATTTGGTAAGCAAAGTCTTTTGCTTCATCTAAGGTTGAGGGTGACCAATGCTTAAGGGTGAACTGCAAAATCCCTTCCAAAGAGTTCAAGTAATGCTGGAGAATGGCCTCTTCTAAACTGAGGTTTGGTCAGAGTTTCTTAAGGAGAAGATTGAATCTGTCATTGAAATCCCTGACGCTTTCACTGGATCCTTTGCAAATATTGATGTATTGAGACTACAAAGATTCTGCATTTTCTTGTTTTACACCACCTTATTCTGAAGGCTCGTTCTAATTCTTCAGGAGTTTTGATGCTTCCTTTTGGGAGAAGATCAATCCAGGTTTTGGCATCCCCAGTGAGAGAGCTTGCAAAGAGCCTCATAAAGACATCAGGGTGTTCTTGACCAGTTTGATGAAATTGAAAGCTTTCACAGAACTGGGTCCAATGTCAGTTACTGGAGGATACTCCCTTTCCTGAAAAACTCGGTATCTATGAGTCATTCCCTTTGGGTAGGTCATGTAATCCCCCTTGGGTGTTAGCTAGGTCAAGAGAGCCAAAGAGTTCTTGGTGAGACCATCTAGGAGAACTTGCACAAGTAACAAGGTTTGTAGGGGTAACAGAGACCATAGTAAAAAGGGGTAAGTATTGACTTCCGCTACGGGTTGTCATTTGTGGACTCGCCGGATAATTTGTTTGAAACTATAAAAAAGATAAAGGAAGTCACCCTTTGTAGAGTCGTCAGGTAAGCTTGTAAGATAAAGGTTCTTGAGGAAAGGCTTGCCGAAAAGTGTCGTCTTTTGGGAGAATTGACTAAGTGTTCCCCGACAACGACGCCAAAATGTTATCGCACAGTTTGTAGTTGTAGCAAAAGACGGATGGAAGAAGGGCAAACTGGCGAAACTGAGACTATACTACCACTGTCACCTTCATAGGATAGCTCTTTCTATTTAGGGTGGTAGGCCCAGGGGAGACGTCCCCGATAACCTGGGGTTTTGAGAAGGCAAAGGCTTAGTAAAGTTATACCTCTCACAAGTCACCACCGATCAGAAAGTTCGGCTAATCAGCCAATAAAGATAAAGATAACTGGAAGTACAAATGATCACCAAGAGTGTACCTACCTGAGACATAGCAACAAGAAAACTATACATGCACAAGGTTACTTGCTTGGTTAGTACTTCATGTAATTAAAGACTTTCTGATATAAAGCAATTGACCGATAATATAAGTGAAGCAAATCAATGATTTAAGCTAGCAATGATTACAATTTATCACTTCACAATAAATGCTAAAGAAGCTTCACAATGTGCAATGGTAATTTATCATCAATGTAACAATACTAGAAGCAACGCCTTAGCCAATCTTTCAATTGCATTGAAGGCACAATAAATGCTGCATGGATATGTTTATAGCACAAATAAATGACGACAACAGTAGGGTTAGTAAATATTAGTCTAAGCTAGGGTTAGAAGGATTAGTAGTTGTTCAAAGTATTGGATGTGTGTATGATCAAGGTACTCAAACATAGAAGGTCTAAGATCAGTGCGTTACTTAGGGTAAATGGAGTCAAAAGGGTGCAAAAGTCGAAGGGCCGAAATGATAGTGAGAGGGCCAAAGACAAGAGGGATATGACGGTTGAAGTTTTTCTAAGGCAAGGCTTCAACCTATCAACCCTAGGGGAGACAACTCACAAAGGTGTAGAAACCCTAGGCTTTAGTGCGTCTCCTCCTTCTTTAGGTCAAAGGGTAAAGATGTAAGGGCTAGGCTAGAAGAGTAGAGGTAGAGTGTTGCTATGGCAAGGCTCTATCTATCTTCAGCAAATCAAAATGGCTCTTAGCATAACTTGGTGGGGACATGAAACGAGGACACCAACATGTGCTCATTCCCTAGGGTTTGATTCAGCAAATTCCATTAAAATGCAAGAAAAAGATACCATAACCATTCAAATAAAGAAGAATTACAGAAATTCACTTACATTCATCAACCATTCATTAAGCAAAACCCTAGTTGTAAACCTTCCACCAAGAAAATGCAAAAAATAGCCAAGCAAGAGCTTCCTTCTACAATGTGCATCAAAATTTCAGCCAAGAACCCTAAAGGAGGGCGCAAATTTCAGACCTCACCAAGAGTGAGTGAAAGATGATGATCCAAAATGAGAGTTTTAGCTCTCTACTTATACAATACCAAGTGACCTTAATAAAATTTAGGTCACCAAAAGGCCGACAAGGCTAAATTACCAAATAATACTGTTTTACATTAGATGTCATAAATTAAACCCTAATCAAGCAAAAAGTAAGGACGCCATGCCCTTTCTAGGGTGACGTTAGCCCTTTCTAGGGCAGCATTGGCCTCTTGGAACAAAATGTTAGCCCTCCTTGGGCCTCTCCAAGCTGCCAGACGTGCCACAACTGCCATAATTGCCTCCCCAAAATGCCCATAATGTTGGATGACGTCATCAACATCCTGGGTGACGTCATGGGCCATCCAAAGCCAATGTTCCAGTGGAGAGGGCACAACCCCCCTAGGTAAGGCTCTGCTAGGGTGTCTCTGTGGAACGTCCTCTTCTCTGGTGCAAAGCCCTCTGTCCTGTCTTTGCCCCCTATTAGGGTCTCAACATCCATCTATTGAGCTCTTCAGCCCCATGGAGGTCCGAACTAAACATCTCACCATGTGTACCTGTCCAATATGGTACCTGTCTGTCGGGTATGATCCTGCACATCAACAGATACGCCCTCCATGGGCTCATAAGTCACAGGGATCATAGCAATGTAAATCACATCCAATCATCAATTTTATCAAACATGTGCATAAAACCCCTTTTACCCATTCAAGTGCTCAAAGACATTATACAAATCTGCAAGGCAATTTTGGAGGAAGTGACCGGGCGTCCTATTGGGCTAGTGTCCACTGGAAATGGGATGTTTCCGGAAAAGATCAAATCCAAGTCATGTTAATGGATGAGGTGGATAAGGGATGTCCTGACAAGGGGTGCAATGATAGCAGGGGAATGTAAGGCTTACCTGTGGGTGCCTTTGTAGAAGGCGAGCTGCACCTGTCCTGGATGCAAATGTTTCCATGCCCATTATTGCCTTTTATTCTTTATTACTTTTTTATTTCAAGAAGCTAATCAAGGGACACTGCCCTGGCATGGTGACCAGTGGTGGCAATGTTACCCACAAGCACTTTCACGGAAATGAGAAGGCTGGCTCGTGATGAGACCCCCTTTCTCTTGGCCATGCAACCAAGAGTCACTACCCTGGCATGGTGACCAGCTGCTAGTAGTGTCATACCGCTAGGTGCCCATGGACCTAATAGGTTGGCTCGTGATGAGACCCCCTATCTTCTGACTAGGTCTTGTTTTATTATTTTTTATGGGTCCATCTTGTTTTTTGCCGAGAAGTTTTTTATTGCTTTCTTGGGGATCCTTGGGCGAAGCATCTCGATGTTTTATTTTCAGGCTTTTATCTCTTGCTAACTGCTTTTACTTTCTGGGCCTTTAGCCCCTTCTTCCCACAAGGCAAGGTGCAACCCTTAAATGATTGGCCAACCCAATGCCCAGACCAATGTAAAGGGATGGATGAGCGGGAATTAAGATGGAAAGTGGTAAGTATGACGGGAGCGGACGACGACTCTTCAGAAATCCCCCCAGTGGCAACTCAAAACCTATGGGCAAAAGCTTACTAGGGCATCCTGTCATTCCCCCCAGACATGGTCAAGTGGATAAGTATAAGTTCCAAGTGCCCGTTAGAAACAAAAAGAATTAAATGCACATATTCAAAGGTTTTGAGAATCAGAGTGACACATACCATGATACCCGGACTCATTACCTTATGGAGCAAGATCCATCTCTGCTACAGGACCAAGCCGAGGTGATGGATTCTGCTGTTGCTGACAAGGTGGAGGTGTTGAAAGGAAGAAAAGATGGGCCCTCCAAGGCCATGCTCAAGTCGATCTGGCTCTCTGTACTCCATGTCTAGGACCTGTGGGCCTCGAGACATAATCTCCTTAGTTATCCCTAAAAGTGGGGGAGAATAGTACCCTTTACAATACAAATTAGGGTTACACAATAATCTTACTCTTAGACAATATAGCAAGGGATCCACACATTCTCTAGTGCTGTGACACTAGGGACACGTCCACCTGTGCTTAGCCATAGGGACGTCACTCTCAACAGATCAACTCAACTAAGTCCATACGAGTACCATCTGGAGATCCATCTCAAGTCGACTCAACTATGTCCATAGGAGTCGGACAGGAGACCATCTCAAGTTGTCTCAACTCAGTCCAGAGGAGCACGAGAAGAGACCACACACGTCATCTCAACTAAGTCCGGAGGAGTATGACACACCCATCACATGGGGTTTCTCACGGATTGTCTCAACTCAGTCCAGAGGAGGACGATTTTGAGAATGTCTCATTTAGTTGCAATCATCAACACTCCCTCTCAGCTAGGGAGGCATTCTCCACCACTCCAAGTCTCTCACGGAAGTACTCGAACTTCGTCCTGGCAAGTGAATTGGGGAAGACATCTGCAACTTGCTCGTGTGTAGAAAGGTATTGCACATGTACTTCTTTCCTCTGCACCATATCTCTGATGTAATGGTATTTGATCTCAATGTGTTTCGATTTATCGTGAACCACAGGATTTTCTGAGGGCCTCACACAACTCTGGTTATCGTAATGGATAACAGTGGAATCCATCTCATGTCCAAATAAGTCTGCAAGGAGCTTGCAAAGCCACATTGCTTTGCAGACTGCCACACATAATGCAATGTACTCTGCTTCTGCGGTACTCAAATCCATAGAAGTTTGTTTCCTGCTGCACCAGGAAACCATGGCAGATCCCAAGGTAAAACAACAACCAGAGGTGCTCTTTTGGTCCACTGCGTTCCCTGCCCGATTTGCATCGGCATATCCCTGCAATCTCATGTCCACACCGGAGGCATATATCAGTCCATAACCAACTGTGCCTCGTAAATATCTCAGCACATGCTTTGCTGCTATCCAGTGTCTCTGTCTCGACTGACTCATAAACTCACTAAGTACACTCATTGCATAGCATATATCGGGTCTGGTGTTAACCAGATACATCAATGATCCAATCAGTTGTCTGTAAAGATGTGGATCAATCTCGTCTGAATCAGAAGAAGCCTCGTTCAAATTCTTCGAATTGATCACCATCGGTGTAGGCATGGATCTGCAGTATGTCATCTCGAATTTATTCAATATCTCCACTGTATATTTTCCTTGACTCAGGAAAATCTCATTAGTCCTCTGCCACACTTCTAGTCCCAAGAAGTAGTGCATCATACCAAGGTCCTTCATCTTGAATTTAAAAGCCAATGCATGCTTGCATTCAACAATAAGGCTTTCTGAACCGGTGAGGAATAAGTCATCAACATATACGACCAAAATTAGGTAGTCGTCACCAACAATGTTGTAGTATAGGTTTGGATCAACAACACTCTTGCTGAAGCCCAAACTCATCAAGTATCCATCAATTTTCTCATACCATGCTCGAGGTGCCTACTTTAGTCCATACAAGGCTTTCTTCAACCTGCACATATGAGACTCCTTCTCATGTATTACGAATCCATCTGGCTGTTCGATGTAAACTTCTTCGTCAATTTCTCCATTGAGAAAGGCTGTCTTCACATCCATCTGATGTAGTCTCCAACCCATGGATGCTGCAAGAGCAATAATCTTACGGATGGAAGTGTATCGGGCAACATGAGCAAATGTCAACTCATAATTTATTCCCTCCACTTGAGAGAATCCTCTAGCGACAAATCTCGCTTTGTACTTCTCGACACTTCCATCAAATGCATGTTTGATCTTATAGATCCACTTGGAAGTCACTACAAACATCCCTTTCGGTCTCGAAACAATATCCCACACATCATTCATCATGATGGACTGATACTGTTCGGTCATGGCATCTTGCCAAACCTGTTGACCTGCTGCTTCTCCATGATTAGAAGGCTCAGTATCAATGATGTGGCTCATAGCTGAAACATAGCTCGAAAATCTCTGTGGTTTCTTGCTCTCTCAGAATGTACCATGAGGAGTTGCATGTTCCTCTGCCTCCTGCAGAGTCTATCGAGCCCATGCAGGCCTATTCTGGCCTACTGAAATGTCTCTGGGAACATCAATTGGAGCTATGGGATCAACTGGATTGATAACTGTCTCCCTCTGAACTGCTGAAGGGGGAGAAGGTACTGTCTCTTCTTTCTTCTCACTGTCAATCTCCATATGAGATTCTCTGGATCTTCGGAAGGCTATCTCTTCCTCAAAGGTGACATCTCTGTTAACCTCGATTTGTCTCTGACCATGGATGTAGATCTGGTATGCCTTCGAAGATTCACTGTACCCCACAAATGTACCCTTTCTGCCTGAAGGGTCTAGCTTGGTTCTCTTCTCCTTGGGTACATGAAAGTATACTGGACACCCAAATATCCTGAAGTGTCCAACTTGAGGCTTCACTCCGGTGAAGGCTACTTCGGGAGTCATAGTCTTTAGAATCTTATGAGGATTCCTGTTTTGAATGTACACAACTGTCATGGATGCCTCTGCCCACAGAATCATAGGTAGATTCTGATCATGTATCATTGCTTTGGTTGCCTCAACAATAGTTGTGTTCTTCTTCTCTGCAACCCCATTCTGCTGAGCGTTTTAAGGAACGATGTACTCCCTCTTGATCCCTACCTCAACACAAAAATCACTGAAATCCTTGGAGGTGTACTCTCCTCCATTATCTGATCTCAACACCTTGATCTTCCTCCCGGTCAGGTTCTCAACCCGAGCTTTAAACTCTTGAAATCTCGGAAGGACTCCATCCTTGGTCTTCAAGAAGTAAATCCACGTTTTCCGAGAGTGATCATCGATGAAGAGCACATTTCACAAATATCCGTTCAAGGAAGCAAAAATCATGGGTCCACAAACATCTTGTATGTATCAAGTCCAAGATCCCCTTGGATCTACTGTCACTGCTCGAAAAGGATCCCTTGACATTCTTGCCAAGAGAACAACCTCTGCAAACGCCATCATGCTCGATATGTATCTCTGGAAGGCCTGTCACCATCTTCTCTAGAGCGGGAAGGGCTCTATAATATAAATGAGCAAGTCTCCTATGCCATAGCTCGCTCAAGCTGATAGTATCATGTAATAAGGCCTGGACTGGTCGGACAATCAATCTGTACAAACTGTTTTCTCGAACACTAATCACCCAGGCATAATCCATGTGTTAGTTCTTGTGCCATGCAAGAACTTTTCCTTCAGAGAAAGTAACCTTGTAGCCATTATCCTCTAATGTAGAAACAAAGACAAGGTCCCTTTTCATCCCATGTACATATAGTACCTCACTTAAATGAGGAGGTATGTCAGAATCTAGTTGGAAAGAAGAAGTTCCAACTCCCTTCACAGTATATCTGGCATTGTCACCAAGCACAACAAGCAGACGAGACTCTTTCTCTACAAGATCTGTAAGATGTTCTCTATATCCAGTCATGTGTCTGGAAGCACTACTGTCAATCAACCAAATATCACTATCAGTTTGAATGGTACCTGAGAGTGCTGATATGAAGAAGAATGCTTCATCTTTTATGTCTTCATCTCTCCGAGGTTGTTCTGAATCAACATTTGCAGTGGATGCATGTTGTCTTCCTTTCTTCCTAGTAGGACAATTTCTCGCAATGTGTCCATACTTGTCATATCTGAAACATTGAATCCTTGAAATGTCTTTTCTATGTTCATGACCTGGAGCTGCTGAAGTTTTCTTGTCTTTGAATGCTTTGCTGAAACTTCTTCTATTTCTTCTTCCTCTCTTTGTATGAGAAGCAAGGGCTTTATTGTCATCATGGTGGGAGTCTTGTACTCCTTTGGCTATAAGTCTGGTTTCCTCCTGAGTGCAGTTTGCCCATAGACGATCAAACTGAGGTAAGTCTGCTCTTCCACTTATACTTTGAATGAAATGGTTCCCAATGTCTTGGAAGAGCATTGAGAGTAATCATGACAAGTTCTCTGTCCATTATTGTTTCTCCAATGGCACCGATCTGATCTGTGATCTCTGAATTCTACATGAAGAAGGTAGCAATGGTGTCATCTTTCGTCATCTTGATATTTTGAAGTTGGTGTTTCAATGTAAGAGCTATGTTTGTGTTGTTTCTCTCAAACATCTTCTTCAATGCATCATACATTTCATAAACTGTCTTCACGGTAGAGATGCGAGGCAGTAGATGATCTCTTACTGAATAGATGATTATCTTCCTAGCTTTGACATCGTCAGCCTTCCATTCAATCTTCTCTTCATTGGTAGATGTTGCTGGTAGAGTCTTTTCTATCAATCTCAATAGGTCATCCTCTTCCAGAGTGATGTGTAATCTTGACTTCCAGGAGTTGAAGTTGCTTTTTTTATCAAGCCTATCTTCCACCAAAGTTCTGTTCCTCATGGCTTGCAAATTCTTCACAAATCTTAACGGCTAGGCTAGGAACCCTAGCGTTTTTTAAGAGGTCTTTGGGGATTTATTGGACTTAGGAATGCCAACAAGAAACCCTAGAGAATCAAAGGAACTTAAACAAGTTGCAAAAATACTCCAACAAGCTGCAAAAACCCTAAAACCAAAATTCTGCAGAAACCCTAGAAACCCTGGGGCCAAAAATCAAAACTCCTTCAAATTTTGATCTGAGAGTTGTAGGGGGTGCGCTGGACTAGGATGCACCTGCCTGTGCAAAAATTAGGCCCAACGTTCAAGGGGAAGGTGCTAAAATTAGCTTGACAAGGAAAATGGATGGGGCCATTTTTGCAGTTGTAGCAAGAAGGTGACGGCTAGCTCTTCAATGGCTCTAGAGTAGCTTGTGCAATGGCTCTTCAGGAACACTGCTCTGATACCATGTTGAATTTTAATGCTTAGCTCAAGCACATGTAGTTTATTTCAATTTAGCATGAAATTGAACCATAAACAATGCAACAATACAATATACAATAACTGTAGTAACCAAGATCACAAGAAGAATAACGATGCACAAGTACACAAGAAGTTATCCTGGGAAAACCCTTCTCAACCAAGGAAAAAACCCAACAATCCTTTGCTATAGAGTCAAGAGAAGATCCCCCACACACCACAAACCCTAGAGCACACAAGAGGGTGCTTCTATGACCAAGAAAACTTGCGCCTAAGAGAAGTGCGCACTTCATCCCTACAAGTAGGCATTTAGATAATGATACAATGAAGAGTGAGTTATCCACAATGGGGATCAACTGTTATTTATACATGACCTAACACATCAATCGGATGTGTCTATTTGCACAATAGGGCCGACCTGTACAACTAAATAATATAATTAATCTTTGACACAATATTTATTATCTTCACATGGTGGGGTCGGCTTGTACCCTTTACAATACAAATTAGGGTTACACAATAATCTTACTCTTAGACAATATAGCAAGGGATCCACACATCCTCTAGTGCTCTGCCACTAGGGACACGTCCACCTGTGCTCAGCCACAGGGATGTAACTCTCAACAGATCAACTCAACTAAGTCCATAGGAGTACTATCTGGAGAACCATCTCAAGTCGACCCAACTAAGTCCATAGGAGTCTGACAGGAGACCATCTCATGTCGTCTCAACTCAGTCCAAAGGAGCATGACAAGAGACCACATACGTCATCTCAACTAAGTCTAGAGGAGTATGACACACCCATCACATGGGCTTTCTCACAAATTGTCTCAACTCAGTCCAGAGGAGAACGACTTGGAGAAGGTCTCATGAAGTTGTAATCATCAACACTCCTCAGCTAGGGAGGCATTCTCCACCACGCCAAGTCTCTCACAGAAGTACTCGAACTTCTTCCTGGCAAGCGGTTTGGTGAAGACATCTGCAACTTGCTCGTGTGTAGAAAGGTACTGCACATGTACTGCTTTCTTTTGCACCATATCTCTGATGTAATGGTATTTGATCTCAATGCGTTTCGACTTATCGTGAAACACAGGATTCTCTGAGAATTTCACATAGCTCTGGTTATCGCAATGTATAATAGTGGAATCCATCTCATGTCCAAATAAGTCTGCAAGGAGCTTGCGAAGCCACACTGCTTTGTGGACTACCACAGATAATGCAATGTACTCTGCTTTTGCGGTACTCGAAGCCACAGAAGTCTGTTTCCTGCTGCACCAGGAAACCATGGCAGATCCCAAGGTAAAACAACAACCGGAGGTGCTCTTCCGGTCCATTGCGCTCCCTGCCCAATCTGCATCAGCATATCCCTGCAATCTCATGTCTACACCGGAGACATATCTCAGTCCATAACCAACTGTGCCTTGTCAATATCTCAGCACATGCTTCACTGCTATCCATTGTGTCTTTCTCGATTGACTCATAAACTGACTGAGTACATTCACTGCATTGCATATATCGGGTCTGGTGTTAACCAGATACATCAATGATCCAATCAATTGTCTGTAAAGATGTGGATCAATCTCGTCTGAATCAGAAGAAGCCTCGTTCATTTTCTTCAAAATCATCACCATCAGTGTAGGCATGGATCTGCAGTTTGTCATCCCGAATTTCTTCAATATCTCCACTGTATATTTTCCTTGACTCAGGAAAATCTCATCAGTCCTCTGCCACATTTCTAGTCCCAAGAAGTAGTGCATCATACCAAGGTCCTTCATCTCGAATTCATAAGCCAATACATGCTTGCATTCAACAATAAGGCTTTCTGAATCGGTGAGGAATAAGTCATCAACATATAGGACGAAAATCAGGCACTCGTGACCAACAATGTTGTATCCACATCCACAAAACAAGTACCATACATAACTGTAGCAGCTATAGCTGCACTACTCGCGCCATACTTAGCAAGAATATCACCAAGAGTTTCACCAAGAACCACCAAGAGAATCACCAAGAGAGAGACCAAGACCAAGAGATGACCATGTGCCCTTATTCCTCCTTGCAGCTGCAGTTGCAGCTGCAACTGCAGCTCTCCACAAGACTTGTGCACTAATTGGCTGTGCAAATGAGTTAAAACGTCCTCTATTTATATTAAACTGTCTAGTGACTTTTCTGGTTGGGTCGACTTGACTTTCTGGTAATTATATTTTTTGTTTGTCTTTTTCATGTGGAGCCGACTTGTATTTTTGGAAGATAATAATCTAATATTATTATTCTGCTAAGTCGAGTTGTCTTCTAGGGTTACCACACATCTGTTTAATGGTTCACTTGCTTCCGAAATATTCTATTCTAACTCAAAGGTTATACGTGGAGGTTAATACCAATGCTATATATGTCGTGTCGGGGAAAGTGTCGGCGAGGGTCCGAAATGTAACTTCTCGGCGACATCGGCAGAAAATGTCGGAAAATGTCGCAAGACCTCAAAAAAATACAAAAACACTCATTTTTTTCAATTTTTTAAACTTGTAAAGCAACAACAACA
>JZKD02S0200295.1:324127-337498 GCA_000966675.3 Picea glauca | reverse complement strand
GGATTAACCTAATAATAAAAATAATAATAATGACATGATTAATCCACAATGGGGATTTAATCCAATAACAAAATAATAAGAATGCTCTTCGCAGTTACATTATTTCAACAACTTGCGCACTAACTGGCTGTCCAAATGAGCTAAAACGTCCTCTATTTATATTAAACTGTCGAGTGACTTTTCTGGCTGGGCTAACCTGACTTTCTGGTAATTATATTTTCTGTTTATCTTTTTCCTGTGGAGTCGACTTGTATTTCTGGAAGATAATAATCTAATATTATTATTCTGCTAGGACGACTTGTCTTCTAGGGTTTCCACACATCTGTTTAATGGTTCACTTGGTTTGAGAATATTCTATTCTAAGTCAAGGTTATACGTGGAGGTTAATACCTCCCATAGCTACCAAAACATCAACAGTAAGGAGCCAAGTAATTAAACAAGCTGGACTTGCCTTCTAGCTATCACTAGGTTCACATGGAAACCTAGGTTGTTTGGAAGACAACCTTCACAATCATCTTTAGTGTGTATGAATGGTTGGTCATGCCCTTGGCTTCATCGATGCCCTAATGACATTCATGTGTCTTGTCAATGACATTTTTTGGCTCCACCTTGGAAAGTTTGTTGGTGTATATTTAGATGATATCATCATCTACGACAACTCGTGGGAGGAACACCGACAACATGTCTCTGTTATCATGGAATTGCCTCAGGCAACATAAGCTTCAGGGTATGTTGGAGAAATATTTTGTTGGGAAAAAATCCGTCAAGCACTTGGGTTTTGTTTTCTCTATGCATGAATTTCTATAGGAAATTTATTTGCTACAACTCGCAAATTGCTTGTCCCTTGGATCAACCGATGAATCAAGAGATTCTTAATTGGAACTTAAAAATATATAGATCTTCTTAGTGGCTCGAGGACACTCTTTGCACAACCCCTGTGCTTTCCCTTCGCAACTTGCAACAGTATTTTAAAATTGAGATTGATGCCTTCCGAGTATTAGTACACTATTGTCGCTACACTTAAGAAGGGAGAACACTTGACGGTGTATCATTCCAGAACTTTGTCTCAAGAAATGCTAAATTACAATACTTATGAAAATGAATTTTTTATGCCCTAGTTCATGTACTTAAGCAAGTGTGCCATTATACTTTTGGTAATACCTCCTTTCTCATTAATCATCAGCTACTTCAATTCTTGAACTCACAATGAAAGCTTCAAGAACACTGCCCTTTGAAGTGGGCCAACTGCCTCATATATTCAACAATTTCATTGTTGATTAGATATAAGAAATGATCATCGAACAAAGTTGTTGATTTTCACAACAAACCTCTGAAGGTCCTCAACATTCTTGATGTTTGATGTGCTTTAAACAAGGAGTGGAAATATTTGTACTTAATCGATCCTTATTTTGGCTCTGTTCTTATACCACTACAAAAACCAACTATTGTGAATCATACCGCTTTTATGGATTCTACAGTTAGGGATGGCTTGTGTGCTTGCAGGGCCAATAGGTGTACTCCTTCAGGGAGTCCATTCTTCTTCCCATGATAGGCACTTCAACATGCATAAAAAATCCAACATGTCCAAGTACTTCTATTGGCCTTCTGTGGAAACATGCAAAATCAAACGTTAGACGATGCTTACTTTGCAGGCAATCTATGCCACCCAACATGAAGCTTGGACTGGACTAGCCCTTGCTAGTATCATCTCGATTCTCAACCTTGAGAATCCATCTTAATGGATTTCATTAGCGGCCTACCCACCACGCAAAGGAAGCACAATTGCATTTTTGTCATTGTTTACATATTTTCTAAGATGGCGATCTTTATTCCTTGTAGCAAATCAACAGATGTTGCATAGGCTACAAATCTCTTCTTTAAACATGTATGGAGTCAATTTGGGTTGCTGCTCATTATTATTGCAAACCAAGACTCTAGATTCTTGAGTCACTTTTGCCAATGTTTGTTGAAGCTTTAGGGCTTTCAATTGAGGTTCTGCACCTCATTTTACCCACAAACAGATGGTGAAATGGAGGTTGTCAACATAACCTAAGTCTATTCTCTCCACAGATATAAACACAACCGACAATGGGATATCTTTCTGCACATGTTGTGACATAGTTACAACAGAGCTATTCATGTATCTAGAGGATACTCACCTTTTGAAGCTTGCTATGGCTTCCAACCCCTGCTGCTCTATGAAGTTCTAGTGGCTCTTTCAACGAACAACTACTTCAGATGAACAGAGGGAGTGGAAAAAAACTTCTCCATTTGTGCAAAACTTGGTGAAAAAGCCATGCTAGAGTATCTGAAACACAGTAAACTCCAGCCAAGTACAGGGCACTTTAGGATCGACATTGAGTACCTTAACAGTTCTATGTTGTTGACCATGTTTGGCTACACTTTGACAAGTGGACGTTCAAGAACAAACATCACGAGATGAAACCAATTTGGTATGGGCCTTGTTCCTTTAGTTGGTCTGTCCAATGCTTTTCGGCTAGATTTCCCACCTCAAATTGGTATACAATGTACATAATGTTGTAAATGTCAATTAACTGGAGGTTTATGATCCATCTCACTCGGGGGAAGAAGAACCTGTAACTTCCAAATTTTCTGTCTACTTTGACCAAGGACACTTTGATTTGATGTTGGCACCTGCACCACTCATCAGAGGCAATTGACCATTTGTTTGGTTGGTAGAGAAGGCACTTTACTAATGCAGGCTAAGTGGCTGTCACAATCTGCTTTTGAGCAAACTTTTTCTCACCAACAATAGAAATTAGGGAGACAAATTGTAGATATGATCCCACTAATTACTCAAACGACTCCCACACTATGACTACAGTCCTAGTAATCACTCCATTGATTGATTGCATTCCTTTTTTGGATTCTTATGTACTCTTTTGTGTTGAAATATTGTAACTGCTAAGTATATTCTACTTATTATTGAGTTATTATTAAATAGATCAATCCCCTTTTGTGGATTGATCATGTTGGGCTTTGTATATGACCAAATCCCCTTTTGTGGATTGGTCAAACCCTAATTAAATGATGCTAATTGAGAAGTCGACCCCTAGGGCTAATTAAAGTGGTTTTAGCCACTAATTGAAGAAGTCGGCCCAGCTTGGTGAAGAGACACAACCCTAGCACCTAGCAGCTCATATAAATAAGAGAGGATGATGCCTCATTCTAACACTCACTAAAGTCACTCATCTAGTGCGCAAGTTTGAAAGACGCTGCAGTTGCCGGAAGAAAAAGAGAGAGAGAGAGGCGCATTGCTCAGTGTTGGATATTCTCTAGTGTTTGGTTTATTATCTTGGCATTGTATTGACAATCTATATTAAGGAAGTTTTTGCTGGGTTTTCTCCCCCTTGTGGGTTTCCCAAATGCTGTGTACCTTGTGATTGTGTTTCTTTCAGTGATCCTGCTTATGCTATTATTGTCTAGTAAATTGAAAAGAACTTAATAGCAGCTCTAAATTTAACATTTTGGATATTATTACATATAAAGTGTACAACATGTGTATAGTTAGACATTCTGTTGCACATATCATGTCATTCTGGTTTCTTTATTTTTTTGGGGCAATTCATCCATTGTTGTTGTTCCAAAGTTTTGTACTACCACTTCAACCTTTTCTTCTCTATTTGAGCTTTTTCTGAACCATCTTCCCGATCTTCAATTGTTTCATCTTCTTTTTGTTTATTTTTTATTTCAACTTCATTGGCTTGCCTAATCTTAGGTCCTTGCTGAACATAACACTCTGGCATACAATTGTTTTGTTGTTGTTAGGATCAATTAACCTTTACTCTTTGTAAATGTAATTGTTTCCAATAGATATATACTTCTTCCCTCTATTTTCCAATATATGTCTCTTCTCCTTTTAAGATTTTCCAGGTCCTAACAAGCTCAACTTGGCTCTAAGTTTCAATTAGGTCTATCTTTGACTTCAAGTTGGCTCTAAGTTTCAACTATCAAACAATGGTTTGCTGCTGTTTTATAACAACAAATTGTTCAGTAACTTCTTTGTTGTTCTGTTATGGTTACATAGGCCATATAGGTGCTCTAGCATGTAGTTTTTGTCACAAGATGTTAGCACATGCATACCATAAACTATGTAACACACCTAGAGATCTTTTGGAGCTGAAATAATCCTGTTCTAAACACTAGCATACATGAAAATGAGCACAGGTATTTTTGGTCAACATGACCCTGGATAACCCCCCCCCCGGGAAAACCAGTTTGGAATATGAGTGTATATATGTGGAGAAAAGAAGGTGGAATACACCAAGTACAATAAACAGATGAACCTGATACAATAGCAGCTTAAACCAAGCTGAAACACAAGTCCAAATGATGAAGATGCGCCCTCCTCCAAGTTGCCAAAACTACTGAAATGAATCTCTCTGCCAACTGGAAGCTCTGATGGAGAAACCCTCCCAGAGTACTCTGAATCTGTGTTGTAGCTCTCCACTAAAACTGTCCTCAAAGCAAACTGACCTCTGCAAGTCCTCCATGCTAGCTGTGCACCCTCCTCCTAGCAAGAACTAGCTCCACAAATAAATGAAGGACTAAGCTTGCTGGCTACCACCATGAATGTGGGCGCCCAAGCTTTCCTCACTCAATGCATTCAACCTCATCCTCATGCTCCTCTCCCAACTCTCTTGGTGAACATAACAAGGAATAATGAGCTCTCCTCTGCCCTTGCACCCTCCTTAAGGAAGCATAAGGAAACCTAACATATGAGTGGATGAGATCATCTCATCTCATCCCTAATCAATGGTTGAGATCATCTCAAAAGAATCTCAACTCAAAACCCACTTTACTTAAGTTTCCATAGTTTCACTTTATGTCCATCAATTCACCCACAAAGTGAATTAATTGTCATTTTAGGCTAAAATGGCCAAATTTCACTTTTGACTTAAATCTCCTAAGTCAAAGTGAAATTAGACATAAGGTACATGGTACATGGTACAAAGTACTTTCCACATGTGTTTAAAAGCTCACAAACACAAGGGGACCACTTTCCAAGGTACCCAAATCTCAACACTCCCTCTTACTGAGGAAAGTGCCCTTCACCACCAATATCATCCCTATAGTGGACATGGTTGCCTACTGGCAAATACTCGGTGAGTATGGCTGTACCCTAATCAATGAAAGTAGTCTTTGACACAGATTTGCTCAATCTGCGTGATCTATAGATGGAAGTGTCTTTCCACCTATCCAAGATCACTTAGATCTTGGTATCAAACCAAAGATCTCAACCTTGGTCTCCCACCAAGGATTTCTACCTCTTGGCATCTCGCCAACGATCACTACTCTTGGCATCTCACCAAGAGTCACTCTCTTGGCAGCTCACCAAGAGTCTCCCCCTCTTGGTATCTCACCAAGAGCACCTGGATCTCGACATCTCACCAATATACTCAACTTGGCCTCTCGCCAAGTAGCTTCCACCTGAAGTGGAACCAAAATCTGATCTGCCCGTCTCCGTAGCCAAGTGAGGCTCAAGCCTCCGTGGTGCCTTGCCGCTCCTCCTCATCAATCTCTGATGATCTGAAGCCCTTGCACCAACCCTCTGTCTCGACAACTCTGAAACTAAAGATGTTCCGGGTGGACCAGTCACCCCTGATGATGGTGTCCAAGAAAACTAAGTCTTAGCTCCCTCTAAATCACAACTGTGAGTCAATAGGTCCTCCTCAACTCTGTCTCCCCACCTGATGCTGGATGGTGTAACAATAGAAAAAGTAGTAGTGAATGCACACTCTCTCGCAAACTGTTCATCGAACTCAAGCTCCTCTGTTGTCGCTGCTGCTTCTTCTTCTTCTTTGGAGAATGTCCTGCATAGTGACCCATCTCCCAACAAGCAAAGCATCTCACTGTGCTCATATCTCTCTTCTGCCCACCACTGCTCTCTCCTTGTGGTGGGGCCCCAAACTCAGGACCCTGTCGACCTCCCCTGCCGGTCTTCTTCTTGCCCTTTATCTAAAGAGCAAGGTCTTCATCACCCTGCAATGTCTGCTGCTGTCCAGAAGCCTCTGATATAAGTCTAGTCTAGTCTCCTCCTGAACGAAATCATCCCACAATCTCTCCCAAGTGGGCATGATCTCCCTGGCAACAATGCCACGAACAAATGGACCCCATGGTTTGGTGAAGCTTTTTAAGGCTGTCCTCACCATAGAATCTGGGTCCACTACCTCTCCAACGACTCCAAGCTCGTCTCTGATTTGGGTGTATCGGCCAAGGAAAGAAGTAACCGACTCATCCTGGAGTATACGAATGCCCCTGAGTCGATCATACAGAACCATCTTCCGGTTCTGGTTAGAGCTCTCGTAAAGCTTGCATAGAGATGCCCACATCTCAAATGCATAGGCTTTCCCAGTCAAGTGGGGAATGATGTGATCCTGCACTGCATCACATATCGTCCTCTTTTCCTTGTTGTTCCTCTTCCTGAACTCTGCTAACAAGACGGGAGCAATAGCAGGAGGAATGGGGACAACTGCCTCAACTATATCCCATAGTTCGAGGTCCTCCAAGACAAACAAAATCCTGGCCTTCCAAGGCGAACAATTGCTAGCTCCAACTAGCCTATCCTCCACACGCATCTGAGATGCTGACATCACTGTCGACTGCACTCAAATTGATGCTGCAACTGCAAAGGAACGTTGCCTCACTCCTGTCAACACAGGTGTGAAAAGAGGAAAACGAACACCGATCTCACTCTTAGCAATATAGCTGTGAAAAGAGGTCGTGAAAAATCAGCCTCACTCCTACCAAGTAGGTGTGAAAAACACTGACGAAATGTCCACCAATTGCTCTAAAATTCTTCACAAAAATTCTTCCAACAAGCTGCCACTAAACTTTGTCAATGGCCGTCCACAAAATCTGCCCAAAAGATGTCCAAAACAGTCCACCAAGATGCTGTCCAAAACTCATCAAAAATCAACCACCAAGCTCTGATACCATGAAGATTTTCCAGGTCCTAACAAGCTGCCAACTAGGTTTGCCTTTGACCTCAAGTTGGCTCTAAGTTTCAACTGTCAAACAAGGGTTTGCTGTTGTTTTATAACAACAAACTGTTCAGTAACTTCTTTGCTGTTCTGTTATGGTTACATAGGCCATATAGGTGCTCTAGCATGTAGTTTTTGTCACAAGATGTTTGCACATGCATACCATAAACTATGTAACACACCTAGAGATCTTTTAGAGCTGAAATAATGTTGTTCTAAACACTAGCATACATGAAAATGAACATAGGTATTTTTTGTCAACACTAAGTTGCACGAAACGGGGAAATGATTCTGAGTTTCTGAAACCCGGACGATATGAAACATGCCCTCAAAAAATGGAAACGTCGAGGGAAACGTCGGGGGAAACGTCATATATAAACATATATATATATAGTTTTTTTAAAACTAAAACATTATATTGCAAGAAAAACATAATGATACACTTAAATGACATTTTAGAAGGAAAACCATGTCCATATTAACTCCGATAGATGATGAATATCATTCATTACATGATGCAAGTAGCAAAATCCAAAATTAGCCTTTATAGATGAGGCTTTACATCCAAAATCAGCCTTTAGAAATGAGGCTATATGTGCTGAAAATGAAAAAAAATATGAGCTAAAGGCAACTACAATTACATATCATACTGATCCTCATCCTCATCATAAAAAATAGAACAAGATGCATGTTCAACAGAACTAGAACCTCGATGGGAAGAAGAGACAACTTGAATTCCACTTCCACTTGTATCATCAACAATATCAAGAGCAGCAAGAGAGACCTCTAAGTCAGGATTTTCTGCATCTGCTTCCCACGCTTTATGAGGTCCACTTGTATATTCTTCACCCTTGCGAGACACAAGGCGAAGGTTTGAATGCACATATACAAGATCCTTAGCCTTTTGCGATCCCAATCTGTTGCGCTTCACTGAATGAATGAAACCATAGGTGCTTCATTTCCTTTTTGCTGATGAAGAGCTTGCCACTTGTGATAGAATACGAGTGGCAAGGCTTTGCAAATATACACCATTTGCCCCATGACAAGTCCACCATTTAATCGGGTTCATGGTGCTTCTCTCCTCCAAAGATGAGATGTCTGCAAAATCCTCTAATCCAACAGTAAAACAAGCAAATTCCTCCCTCACCTCTGTTTGCTGAGAAGATGGAAACAACCTTTGGAAGGATTTTTTCACTCCTGTGGCCACCTCCTTGTCCTTATGTGGCGCCTTCCACTTCCCATTGCTTAGAGAAATGAACTCTTCATCATAAAATTTGGGATTTAGAGCATGTGCCAAAGTGTGCAATGGAGTGTTAAATCCATTCCACCTAGTAACAATGATGGACCTCACATGCTCAACAAAATCAATCTCGAAAAAAACCAGAGTGGGAGCCTCTTGTGTAATAATTTCCACGGTTTTCTCAACCATGGTATCCATGCCATCATAAATCTCTCTTCATGAAAGGTTTGTCTATGTTTGCATCTCGAAGAAGCTCAAATGATGGTGAAGTAAAATTGGGCAAGAATTCTACCTTGCTCCACGAATCCTCATCAATCAACACCCTCCGCACCATACTTCCTCTCTCTGAATCTGACTGTCTCCACTCAACCCAAGTCACACCCACCACCATACTCATCAATGCACTTTTGACCTCAACAAGGCAGTGCAACATGATGAAGTTTGAGGCATATCTTGTCTCAACAACTTTGAGCAACTCCAATTTGGAGTATTCTCGATACATTGCTTGAGACTGGTGGTGGTTGGTGATGAATTTAATAATCTCCCTAGCTTGCCCCGTGACCTCCTTAATCCATTCAGTTTTTGCCTCAATCTCTTCTAAAATGAGATTTAAATTATGGACAATGCAAGGAGTCCAAAAAATATGATGATATCTACTCTCAACAATCAAGTCTGCAGTTTTGCAAACGGGTGCATTATCTGTGATAACTTGCACCACATTTGCTGACCCTACTTGTTCAATAGCAGAAATTAAAATATCAACAATGAATTTGCTATCTTTTACCTCACTAGAACAATTTTCTGCTCTTAAGAACATCGCTCCTGTTGGTGATGATGCAATAACATTGACCAAGGGCCTCCGCTTTGTATCAGTCCATCCATCAGAGATAATGGAAACCCCTGTGTTGGTCCATGAGTTGTGAACTGGTTTGAGAATATCATGAATTAATGACCTCTCTTTCTGCAACAACATTGTTCTGAGTTTTTCATAGTTTGGCCCCTTGAAACCTTGAGGAGCCTCGTTAATTGCCTTTACCATATCCTTCCAATAGGGGGACCGAACCACATTAAATGGGATGCCACATGAAAATATGGCCCTTGCCATTTGGTTGTTGAACATCTTCATCAATCTGTTGTTTGAAGCTACACCTCGTCCTCCAGGGCCTTTGGATATCTCGTTTTCTAGAGGGGCTCATTGCTAACACCCAAGGAAGGAGGATGCTTGCTACTGCTATGCATAGCAATCTTTGCTCTATTATCCTTAATTTTTTGAGCATCATCATGCTCTTTATGGAATCTATCCCTCACCTGCAAATCAAGAGTATGTGGAGAACCGTCAATACCCTTCCCTTCATGCAAAATGTGAGCCTTGACTCTTGTGTAAGAGCCCTTGAAGGTCTTATCCTTCTGGCATAAATTGCACTTCCATTCCCATGAACCTCCACTAGCACCCATAGCCTTGACCTTGGTAACATGCCTCCAAAGAGGATAGTATTCCTGCTGCCTGCTTACTTCAACAACTCTAGGAGTAGAGGAAACAACAGTTTGAGAAGCCATGAATGCTCCAAGAAAAGAAGAAAATCTATTCACCAAACAAAACAAAAATTTGTATATTGCAAACCAAGAGAACAAAAAAAATCTGCTAACTTGCTAAACAAACATAAAATAAATCTACTCACCAAATAGAAAAGAAATCTGCTCACTAAAGCCACACACAATCTCTTTCTTGCTGCTGTAGGAAGCTTCTCTTGCTAATGAAAGTGTGAGGAATGAGTGAAGCAAGTAGTTTCTTATAGCAAAGGAAGAAGATTTAGGGTTTCTGTTTGGATCTAGAAGTTTCGTTTTTTAATTAAAACAAAAAGGCAGAAAATCATCTTTATTCTCTTTGGCGAATGTAAAAAAAACCATTACTAAAACTAATTGGCAATTTGGGGGCCCCACGACCCCATTTTTTTCCCCTAATTTAGCTTTGAAATCCGTCGAAACGCGACTGGACGGGCACGGTACGACTAGGAAACGCCACTGGCCGTACCGTACAATGTTTCTAAATCGAGAAACGCCGTACGGTACGACCGACAATGTTTCTCGATCGTACCGTACCCGTTTTGGAGTTTTGTACCATTTCGGGGCAGGAAACAGGGGGTGTGTTTCTTGCAACTTATGGTCAACATGACCCTGGATAAAACCCCCCTGGGGAAAACCAGTTTGGAATATGAGTGTATATATGTGGAAAAAGAAGGTGGAATACAACAAGTACAATAAACAGATGAGCCTGATACAATAGCAGCTTGAACCAAGATGAAACACAAGTCCAAATGATGAAGATGTGCCCTAGGATGGTGCAACCTCCTTGCAAGTTGCCAAAACCACTGAAGTGAAGCTCTTTGCCAACTGGAAGCTCTGATGGAGAAACCCTCCCATAGTACTCTGAATTTGTGCTATAGCTCTCCATTGAAACTGTCCTCAAAGCAAACTGATCTTTGCAAGTCCTCCCTGCTAGCTATGCGCCCTCCTCCTCAAGTGCACCCTCCTCCTAGCAAGAACTAGATCCACAAATAAATGAAGGACTAAGCTTGCTGGCTACCACCATGAATGTGGGCGCCCAAACTTTCTTCGCTCAATGCATCCAACCTCATACTCATGCTCCTCTCCCAACTCTCTTGGTGAACATAACAATGAATAATGATCTCTCCTTTGCCCTTGCGCCCTCCTTAAGGAAGCATAAGGAAACCTAACATATGAGTGGATGAGATCATCTCATCTCATCCCTAATCAATGGTTGAGATCATCTCAAAAGAATCTCAACTCAAAACCCACTTTACTTAAGTTTCCATAGTTTCACTTTATGTCCCTCAATTCACCCACAAAGTGAATTAATTGTCATTTTAGGTTAAAATGACCAAATTTCACTTTTGACTTAAATCTCCTAAGTCAAAGTGAAATTAGACACAAAGTACTAGGTACATGGTACAAAGTACTTCCCACATGTGTGTAGAAGCTCACAAAGACAAGGGGACCACTTTCCAAGGTACCCAAATCTAGGCCACAGGTATATACTTCTTCCCTCTATACTCCTTGTCATTTCAATTATTGCTTTGATTTCCCTTTCTGCAATCATATTTTGTTGAGTTGTGTGTTTCCTTTTGATTGCTTGTGTTTTGCAATGATTTTGAAAGTCTCTTGAACATACTCCTCTCCATTGTTTATCCTGAGTATTTTTATTTTCTTGCCATTGGATCCTTGTCCACTTCTGGCTTATACTATGTATGGCTTAAGCTGTTAAGAGGTCAAAAGAATTTTGTTCATGTTTAGAGTCATGCGAAAATTGCAGGGTGTTATGCATATAAAATATATTATTTATAATATATATCTAAATGACAAAATTAAGGATGTTAATAATTATCAAAAGGTGTGGCACATAAAGTCATAACTTTAAGTGAAAGGTCACCATGAGCCCTATAAAGAACAAACAAGGCCATACATCATTGTATATCATATCATTGAATCATATCTTATTTCAGTTGCCCTTTGTGGATTTCAGTTGTATATCCTTCTCATGTTGGATATTCCACTTCATTTCATTGGTATCAGAGCTTCATTTCTGGCCTTTTGCAACACCTTTTTCTGATTCAACATTTCTCCACAATCATTATATCAGAGTTTCTCAGATCCTTTGGTCATTGGTCAGTTGGTCACAACTGGCTTTTGCCCACAATTTTTAAAAGTTTTGAGATTCATGGAACCAACCTTTAGGCTACTTAAAAGTAAAAAATTCCGTTGAAAGAAAAATTATTCCACTGCAAATTGAAGATTTCACTGAATTTTCGTGAAGATCCATCGCTACCAACATTAAAATTCTGCAATTATAACTGGGGAAGAATAACAATATTAAACAACCCCACTTCTAAGCGGCCATAAGAAATCTGTTTGAACGGCTTGCACTTCTTCACTATCGCTGTGGGCGCTGTTATTAGACATATATTGGGTCCTAGAAACACTAGAAAAGTTATCCACTAAAGTTTATATGCTAACCTAGGTGCATGAAGACCAAGACTTGACATATAACAGAAGGTGTGCATTTTCTATTTGTGGCTGCCATTCCCTTCTTTGCTGCCATACAAAACCAAAATTTCCATTAAATATAAACGTAGATGTGCAATTAGACCGTAAAGATTCGAGCTCTTGTTAACCTCCAAAGTCTGGATTCACAATCTTGCCCAGAAACACTATGGAACTGTGTCACGAAGAGAATAACACCACCTGTACGGAGGAGTCGTGCAGAAGAATATTAGCTTACTTGGTGCAGATGATATTATACTAAAAAATTCCAATAAATCGTGCCTCTACGACCCTTGCCTTCCTAACAAGTCATGTTGCCAAATGAATAATCATGCCTGTCATAAAAACTGTGACGGGTATGGTGTTGAATGTCCCCAAAAACACTAGACAACGTGTTAAATTTACATGCAGTAGCGAGAGCCATTCTCCTGGAAGATGGCTAAGACCCTAGACAAGATCTAGGGCCCCCAGTGCACTCCTGGGGTATGTGGTCTGGGACCAAGAGATAAAGACCCTAGACAAATGTCTAGGGCCCCTGGACTGGGTCCAGGGTAACCATGCCTGGGACATGGGAGTCTTGGTCTGGGACCAAGCATTTGAAGTCCCTAGATATGTCTAGGGCCCCTGGACTGGATCCAGGGTACCCATGCCCGGGGCATTGGGTTCTTGGTCTGGGACCAAGAGATAAAGACCCTAGACAAATGTCTAGGGCCCCTGGACTGGGTCCAGGGTAACCATGCCTGGGGCATGGGAGTCTTGGTCTGGGACCAAGCATTTGAAGTCCCTAGATATGTCTAGGGCCCCTGGACTAGATCTAGGGTACCCATGCCTGGGGCATTGGGTTCTTGGTCTAGGACCAAGAGATTGAAGACCCTAGATATGTCTAGGGCCCCTGGACTGGGTCCAGGATAACCATGCCTGGGGCATGGGAGTCTTGGTCTGGGACCAAGCATTTTGAAGTCCCTAGATATGTCTAGGGCCCCTGGACTGGATCCAGGGTACCCATGCCTGGGGCATTGGGTTTCTTGGTCTGGGACCAAGATGATAAAGACCCTAGATATATCTAGG
>JZKD02S0200295.1:294999-320950 GCA_000966675.3 Picea glauca | reverse complement strand
ACACATGATTGCAGTAAAACATATCCTAAGATATGTTCGGGGGACTATAGCCTATGGTCTCAGATACACACCCAGTGGGGGTGTGATGCTACATGACTTTACAGATTCAGATTGGATGGGCAGTGTTGTGGACTGGAAGAGTACTTCCGGATATTGCTTCAGTCTTGGTTCAACTATGATTTCCTGGTCCAGCAGGAAACAGGGCTTCGTAGCCCAAAGCACTGCAGAGGCTGAGTACATTGCCGATAGTACTACTGGCAGAGAAGCAGTGCGGCTCAGGAAGCTATTTTCAGACTTACTCAGGTCAGAGCTCAAGTCCACAGTTATTTACTGTGACAACCAGAGCTGTATAAAGCTCACAGAAAACCCAGTGTTTCATGACAGATCGAAACACATTGAAATGAGATTTCATTATATCCGGGATATAATTCAGAGGAAAGTTCTCAGCCTTCAGTATATTCCGACAGCAGAACAGATAGCAGACATCTTCAACAAGCAAATTCTCCTAGGCAAGAAGCAACTCTTGAGAGGCTCTCACTTTTTTCTAGATGAAGATTTAACTATGAGACAACAAGAGGAAAGAAGGGAAGAGTTGTCAAAGGTTAGGGCAGCAAGGGATGAGGGAAAAAGGGCATGGTTGTTCAAAGGAAAAGCTGTTATTGCCTTTTTCGGTCCTCATTCTAAAACATGACAGCAAGTTGGTAGCCAAGAAGAGACAACAATTTCATTAGCAGGAAAATATGAAACAAGGCCAGTACGGACAAATAGAGGTGAAGTCTCAACTTTGAGTCTTGTAGACCAAAACAAATAGCAATCAAATTACTCCCAGGTTTCCTTAAGATTAGTTTGTTGGAATTGCAGAGGTTATCCTTGGAGGTGCGGACCTGGGTTAGGACCTATCGCGGAAGATAGTGACATAATTTGTCTATTGGAAACACATGAGCATGAAGGGTGCAAGACACCTATGTTTGAAGAGTATGTGAAGATGGCAGTGTTGAACAAAGCAACTGAAAATGGTAAAGGACACGGGGGTATCATGGTCTTAGTGAAGAAAAAAAAAAGGTCATCTCATTCAGTTAGAAAGAGAAGACTCAAATAAACAATTCATTTGGTTTAAGATATCAGAAAATGGTAACATCATCAGGATTACAACATGTTATTTTTCCCCACAAGTTTCAAAAACTTACAAAAATAGGGGCGTTGACCACAAAGACCCCTTTGCAGCCTTAAAAACTGATATTGCAGCGTACTCTCAACTAAGTGAAGTCCTTATAGTGGGTGATTTCAATGCTAGGATAACATGTGAACAAGCTAGTATTCTTCGTTGTAAGGAAGATTGCAACCCCATTTGGCTTACGGAAGAAAGAAATCATCAGTGGACAAGAGTCTCACAGGACAACAAAAACTACAACTTTTTTGGGGAACAACTGCTTACTTTATGTGGGGCATTTGACTTAATCATTTGTAATGGGTTGGCTAGATGGGCGAATTCTGGCAATTTCACCTGCAATACCTACAATGGAGCAAGTGTAGTAGACTATGCAATTTGTTCACATGGCTTGTGTGAGAAAATGGAGGAAGTTTTGATTGGTGAACAACTGTGGGAGTTGAAATCTGATCATAAACCGATATATTTAAGTCTAACTTGGGATGAACAACAACAACATGGGAATAAAAACCAGCACATTCAACAACCTCCTTCAAAGGGAAGAATTCTGTTGACTCAAAAAAACTGTAACACCTTCAAGATAGCGCTAAAGAGGTTGTTTAACAAGGAGAAAATTCCGTCCCAGGGCCTTCATAGCCATGTGCTAACAAATTTAATCCAAAGCGCACTTACATAATGCAAAAGAGCAAAAAATAGGAAATCTGAAACAAACTGCTTTCCTGTTAATGTTTGGTTTGATGAGGATTGCAAAACAACAAGGAAAACTTTGAAAGAGTCAAGCTAGAAAGAAATAAACATAAAAGCTTACAAGCAAATTGTAAGAAAGAAAAAAGCTGATTTCATGATCTCAAGGAGGGAGGAACTAATCTTCTTGGGGAAAAATAACCCCAAGTTATTTTGGAAGGAACTCCAAACGAAAAAGAAACAAATTGAAAATAATATCACAGCCTATCAATGGTTCAAGTATGCAAAGCATCTTTATGAGCAATATCCTAAGGTGGACCCCCCTCCCTTGGTCAACACTAATACTAAGCTCTTCACCGTGCAAGAAATTGAGGTGGGTATAAAAAAGTTGGGTGTTGGAAAAGCAAAAGATTTAGTTGAACTCTGAGCAAAATATCTAAAGTGGGGTTCAAAAACTCTTGCACCTCACATTATGAAAATTTTCAACAATATCATTCAACAGGGATTCTCTACAGATTGGACAACGAGCCTAGCAATACCGCTTTTCAAGAGTGGGGATGTCAACAATCCCTCTAACTATAGGACCATAATGATAAAACCCTTGTTTGCAAAGTTATTTGGAAGTATGCTAGAAAATACAATTAGCAAGTGGGTGGAAGAAGGGGATAAGCGTGCTAAAGGGCAAGCAGGTTTCGGACCTAAACACTCAACGATTGATCACGGTATAACTCTAAGGCACATCATTGAAAAAGTGTGGGAGAAAAAAGAGGAAGCCTTTTGTTGCTTTGTTGATTTCAAAAAAGCTTTTGACACGATCCGTGGAGATAAGCTTTGGCATAGAATGGAGGAACTTGGGGTTCCTATACATCTTAGAGCAACCGTCCATAGGCTATATGAGGAGGTTAAAGTCAAAATCAGAACGTCAGCTGGTATCTCTGAAATTTTCAGGAGCGATATAGGGGTCAAGCAAGGGTGCCCATTGTCCCCTACCCCTTTTGGTTTATATATAGACAAACTTGAAGAGTGGTTAAACTCACAGGAGGGTGATGGTGCTCTTTTGGGTGATTTTGTGATAAGGCTTTTTTTGTATGTAGATGACCTTATTTTGATTGCTAAATCCGCTCTTGGGTTGCAAGAACACTTAACTTCCCTTGAGCACTTTTGTAGTACAGTGGGGATACAAGTCAATACTAGCAAGACGAAAGTGGTGATTTTTTCTAGCAAAAGAAAACATAAGCAACATAAGTTCTACTTTGAAGGAAACACTCTTGAGGAAGTGGCAGATTACAAATACCTCGAAATTGACTTCAACAAAAATCTAGGTTGGGAAGGTTGCAAAAGAAAAGAACTTTGGGAGGTTGGAAAGTGTTCTATGCTTTTCAAAATAGGTGCAGAGAAGCAGAGCTATGGGATTGGAAGACTATGCAAACTCTCTTTGGGCTTTTAGTGATCCCGGTGGTTCTACATGGTTGTGAAGTGTGGGCCAGCAACACATCTGACTTATAGTGGAAGCAAATTGAGAAGATTCAAAAATGCTTGATCACAAACAAGTTTAAAATTAAAAGTTCAGTCCCTTATGATATCATGTTGAGTGAAATGGGGGCTGCTCCTATTGAAGCAATTGCTAGGGTGCATCTCATAAAATATCTAAAAAAAATTGAGCAAATGGAAGACAGTCGGTGGCCTAAGGTCGTCTTCAATGACATATTGTGCAAAAGAAAGAAGACGTGGATGTGACAAAATATTAAATGGCTTAATAAATGGGATATCCACTTGAACAGGTGCCCTACGAACAGTAAAGAGATAAAGGATTTTGTTATTGAAAGGTTCCATGAGCGAACTTGGAATAAAGGGCTCGGGAGAAAGAAAGAGTATTATATTGAAGAGTTTAACCCCACATACAATCATCATCAAAAAGCGTACATAGGGGCCAATATATCTTGGAGAGCCAAAATGCTTATTGCCCAATTAAGAACCAATTCCCACCAATTGCGCTATGAAACTGGGCATTGGAAAAGACCAAAAGAAGCTTGGGAAGAAAGGGTGTTTGTGTTCTGCACCTCCGAAAAAGTGGAAACAAAAAAAACATTTCATTTTAGAGTGTGAATCCTTCAAAGACAGTAGGGACATCTATATAAGTATCTTGACAACTAGCTCTTGGAATAACTCATTCAGCGAGGGGACAATGGAGAAATTGGGGGAGCTAATCATCAAGTTGAATAGGAAAAGGGCTGAACTATAGAAATCAATGTGTGAGGCAGTCTGTCCCATAGGCTATTGTTAGCCTCACGGACGTTAAAATCATTTTTTTTCTTTCTTTCAAGCGTTGCTCCTACAAGGCATCATAAGTCAGTGTAATCAAAATTTAAGCGGAAAAGCAAAACTTCTCAATAAATTTTGAGAACAACTTATCAGAGAAGAAAATTCTTGCGAAAAAAATTGTAATCAAAAGTTGAAGGTATCTAACTCTGAAGGGGAATAAATCGAATAGGTGTTAACTGGAATTCATATATTGGAATATGTATAGGTCTCTAGTGTTACTCCTACTCCTATAGGCCCTAGGGTAATCTAATCGTCCCCAAAAACATAAATCGATAACGCTTCCAAAGTATTCCGCCTCCAAACTATTGTGATCTCTCGCAATCGATTAATTAATTTGCAAGAAATTAAAGATTGGATGCCATATGAAAGTAATTATTAAAAAATATTGTTATGTGGAAGGATTACTCATAATACAAAAGGTGAAAGTATCTGTTAATAGGTTACATTGTTATTACTTGTCGGAGTGCATCCCCTTTATAAATATAAGAAATCTTAACAAAAAGATAATTATAAGTATTATTTTGTGGGTCTTTTGCACTTAGTGCATTTATTTATTATTGAAGAAGATATAAGCTTCCCACTTAGGTAACATCGTAATAATTATATGAGTGATCGATTTGCTAACTCAACTATAATTGAAAAGATAGACTTGTGGGATAGGAAACAATATGACATAAGTAATTTACAACTGAAAATTGATAATTATACTTTCATATTACAATTCAATGTTAGATCCTTGTGGAACAATGATGGTGACATAATTCTTGGTTCACTTTGGATGGAAACATTGGGGACTTTCATCTTGAACATGAAGAAGAAGTTTTTGACATTTTCCTATAAGAAGAAGATAACATTGCAAGACTTTACAATGAAGTCATGCTTAGAAGTTCCCTCATTAGAAGACCTACAAGATATCTCAAAGGTGATCCTTTAGGATAATCATAAGCCAATACAAAAGATGCAAAAAGAATTTGACAAGGTTGTTGCTGAAAAAGATTAAGAGACTTCTTGTCTTTAAAGTCATAGTCAAACAAAACTTGATTGCATAGCTCAAAAAGTTGAAAAATGAAAAAAAATTGCAACAAGAAACGCTGAAGCAACTTACTAGTAAGGAATCACTGATTGACAAAGAAACAATGATTAAACCCATAGAAGTAGAGAAGTCATTAGATGTACAAATCCAAACAATGGAGAAAGTAGTCAATACAGATCCAATTGACATCACAAATTTCAAAGATGCAAATCTAGTTGAAGTAGGGATATCTTTAGATGTTGAAGTACAAACAATGGAAATTCCAAGTGTCTCTATCAATAAACTTTTAAGGATCAACAGAGCGGCACTATTGTGTAATGAAGAAATATTACCAATAGTGAAACAAGAAGCACTACAAATATGGTAAGTAAAGTTCATGTTACAACGACACATTATCGACATCCTAATCATAAGAGTTGATACTTTAACCAACTAGTGTATCGACATTGTATGAAACAAAGACAATATTCAAAGTTCAAACTATATTTTGAAGAATATTAATTCCAGTACAATTTGGTCTCAAAGTAGAAGTCATATTGGGAATCACAATACAACAAGTTCCTTCCAAGAATCCTATAAATGCATAGTCCCTTAGAAGATTGAATTAGGGTGGTTAGACCCTCTTACAATTAGGCAATTCTACTTAAAAGAGCATATCGTTTTGTATTGTCAACCATCACAACTTCAAAAGAACAAAGAATTATTAGACAACATTCTAAGCTAGAACAAAAGATAAAGTTTTTCCATTAATATGCTTTGAGGACAAAGCTTTTCTAAAGGGGAAGACAATGTTATGTATATAAAATATATTATTCATAATATATATCTAAATGATAGAATTTAGGATATTAATAATTATCAAAAGGTGTATCACATAAAGTCATAGTGTTACGTGAAAGGTCACCTTGAGGCCTATAAATACCAAGGCCATTTATCATTGTATATCATATCATTCAATCATCTCTCTCTCTCTCTCTCTCTCTCTCTATATATATATATATATATATATATATATATATATTCCTTTATGGATTTCAGTCGTGTATCCTTTTTATGTTGGATATTTCATGGTAAATGAACATTGTTCATTTCATAGGTACTCTTGGATATTGGAAATCTCTATATCAAGGTATAAAACTATAAGAACCAAAGAGGCATGTGTAACCTTGTGAAAACTTGAGTGGTTTGATTGAAGCAATAGGCTCTCAACGTTGGCCGCTTGAGGGGGAGTGTTGAATGAAAAGACTTCTAGATAACACTGAAAACCCAAAGTGCATTTTTTTAAGGTGTGAAATTCCTCAGTGTAGGTCATATCCTGAAGACACAGTTGAGTGGGATGAGAAATGTTAAGCCATCCAATGAAAGAGTTGGTATAATCAGGTTGCAAATATCCTCATCAAGGCATTGGCCGAGAATTTCAGAAGCATGCTTAAGTGTTGATTTTTCAATAGACAATGTTTAAGCACAAAGTTCATCCCATTTTAGCATTTTGCTTAAACCATAACCAATTATGTTGCAGCAACCAAGATCACAAGAAGAAACACCATGCACAGGTACACAAGAAGTATCCTGGGAAACCCTTCTCAACAAGGAAAGAAAACCCAACCAAATCCTTTGCTATATTCTTCAAGAGAAAGACCTTCACCACCAAGAAAACCTAGCACACAAGAGGGTGCTTGCAAACCCTAGAAGACTAGCACCCAAGAGAGGTGCGCACTTATCCCAAGAAGATGTACTTGCTGAAATTTCCAAACTCACACAAAAGATATGATTCCTCAATGGGGAATTTACCTTTACTTATATTAGACTTGACCTATCAACAAAAGTGTCTATTGACACAACAGGGCCGACCTCTCTATCTCACAATATAATTAATATTAACCAGATTAATTATCTTTTACATTAATTATCAATTACATTAAGGTGGGCTGACCTGTACCCTTTACATTATAATTAGGCTTACAGGCAAGTTTGACTCTTGAACAATATAGCAAGGGATCTCATACACCCACTAGTGCTCAGCCACTAGGGGCACATCCATAGGGATGTCCATATCTCTATCTCACTGCGTCTCATAGGAGAACCACACTCACTAGTGCTCAACCACTAGGATCACGTTCACCTGTGCTCGTCCATAGGCACATACACTCAACAGATCTTCTTTCCCACTGCATTACATAGGAGAGTCATCTGGAATTCATAATCTCAACTCTTTGCTCAGAGAAGGTTAATACATTGTCTTCATCTATGTCTCATGACGATGCACCCAACTCATGGGAATTCACACGTTTACCTTGTGCTCAGCCACAGGCACGTCCAACTCAACAGATCTCCTTTCTCACTGCGTTACACAGGAGAATCATCTGGAGTTCTTCTCAACTCTCTGTAAGGAGGAGGCCATCACTACGTTCCAGTTCTGTGTTAGATAGGAACCACACACCCATCTCAGGGGCTCTCTCTCAGGTCGACTCAATCAGTCTGTGTCCTGGAGAATGTCTCACACCGCTGTAATCATCAACATTAAGAAGGATAAAATTGACTTTAAGGGCTAGTGCTAGAAATAGTGACAATTTTGTTAAGGTTGTATGAATCTTCATGTATGAGTCATAAGGGGTTGATTAGGTGCATATTAAATAAAGATAGGTGATATGCCCATGGTTTTGTATTGTGGTTTTATAAAACCACTGGCTTGTCTGGTTACAGGTTGTTAGCCTCATTCCAATAAACAGGAGACATCTCTTGTAATTTCTTGAAGCACAACAGTGCAAATACTTGAACATATGACGCTTCTGGTCTTATGGTCTTTTTGCTTCTTTCTTTCTGTTTTTCTGACACTAATAGCTTATGGCAATAAACTTCTAATTGAAGATAGTGTTATGCAGTGTCTAATGGTTCATGGCAATAAGCTTCTTCCCATTAATGGTCTTGATATTTTTTGTAACACAATCATATTGAATTTAGTTACCACACGAATGCTTCTACCCTGCCTAAATCTTTTGCGTTTTGATTTTATGATGTTTTTTTTCTGAGAGTAATCAATAGAGGTTTTGCATGTTATTCTCAATACTATTCTCCCTTTTCCACATTTCTCTCTCAATAGGAGTACTGTAATGGACACATTCTATTCATTAGTCTTCAAGATGAAGTATCTGTTTGTATCTTCATACTTGAAGAACATTTCTTATGAAGTGAAGCTGCTAAGCAGATTTAGTTTCTAAAGTTCATGAAAGAAATTTTTATTTAGTAAAGCATCGCGTTTTTAGATCGGCATAATGCTCACCAGGTTTATTAAATGGGATGTGTTGCAGGTAAAGTGAATGGGCAGCCCTGTTGGGTTATAATGCTCGAGGTATGCTTGTTCATTACTTTTCCATCACTGAACATATTGTGATGATTCTTGCATCATATGTAATTTGTCTACAAGAGTGAAATGTATGTTGACTTCAAAGATTCTAATGCTTGCTTTTATATGAGAATCACAGCACGGGTTTTCCATGGACTCACTGACGTAGATAAAATAGAAGGATTTTTTTTTTCTATTAATATGGTTCCATCATTTTGAAATCTGTAATATGGTATTGTAGTAGACTGGTAATATCTCATTAAAAGGCTAAAAGCCTATGAAGAAGGCCCAAATGAAAAGTTCAAACTGACGTTTCTCAGTTAGGACATGGTGGAGAGATCTTTTTTGATCAGAAATACAATCTTGGATCTTCATCAAAATTATTCAGAAAAGTAGGGAAACCTCAGGTAGGAATATGGTTGTAATATCGTATTTCGAGTTCAGTTAGGATTATGCTTGGTATGAAGTTGAAAACATAACACTTTAGTGGTTCCAGACTAGGTCTGGTCTGTTTCACTTAAGCATTGAAGTTTGTGTGCTTGCAACCTTAAAGAAACGTTATTTTCTCAACCGTTGTTTCTTCTCATAATGTATAGTGGTTGATTTTCCCAAGCCTTATGCTTACAAATTCTCAATGTATCTTTCATCAGCTTGTGATTCTAATTGACCTCACAGCCTTTGTACCTTCTCAGGAGTGTGAAAAGACATCATGTTCATGATGGTTATCCTTTGCAGCCCCTGAATGTTCATTTCTTCTCTTTTAGCCTTTCTTTGGCTGTTATTGCAAATTTGCAACCTTTCCCAGCTGTGACAAGCTACTTTGTGAAGGCTCTGTTGTAATCTTGAAAATCAAATAGCAAAGAATCATTGAGACATGTTTTACACTTTTTTGTTCACAATATGTTTCCTATTATTGCGTGTGGCAAATGTGCCCTTCCCCCTTCTCGGAGTATTGCAATGGAATGTAGCCAGATGACAACACTTTAGAAAGACCCCTTCCACCGAGAAGCCATATGCGGGAGGTTATCTATTCTGCCAAATTTGCCCAGGATTTTAATTTGGTCCCAACTGCATAAAATTACTTCTTTGCATGGGCGAGATAGCCCATGCTGGGTGAAACTTGTCTCTGGGGAATTTGGACCTTGGTGGGATGTATGAAACACCCTCGCTTTACCAACCAAGACCCCATTGACTATTTTATCCTTGTAACATTTTCTTGTATCATGGTGTTTCTCATGGATGATTTTAGGGGCTAAATTTCGCTCATGGGCTAATTTTCCATGGTTTTTCCAAAAACGAGATTTGCTATTTTAAAAATGATTCGCCCAAATTCTATAGGATAAAATTATTTTACCTTAAAAATCGCCAAAATTTTATAAAAACTATATAAAATCCTTAGAAATTTGAATATTTTTACAAAAATATCGCCAAACATTTATAGTTGGCATATGAAGGATTAATAAGATTCGTCAAGGTTTCTATATTTTAAAATAAATTTCCATCCTTAAAATCATCCCTGTTTCTTGTGAGAGAAACTGACCATCCCTGGGAAGGATTTTCCCTTTAGAAAGTAATAAGTTTTATGAAAGATAAGACAAACTAATGTAAGGTGGTAGCCAAAGGTTGGAGGAGGATCATATAGATTTTATTATTTAGTGGAAGACCAACCAGCTCTTGCAGACATGGAGGTTTAACGGACTGAATTATGACATCAGTGGTATGGTCATCTGATTAGTCATACTTAGTCATACTCTTTAATTAATGAAAATACTTAAATATGTTAGATAGGTTATCATCTGTACAGTATAGTAGAAATGTAATTGGCAAGAAATACCCACATCAATTTTGAAAGGATGGAGCAAGTAAAGCTAGAACACCTCTTGAGCTGGTACATAATAGTCAATTACTTGGTCCTTTGCAAATATTCTCTATGAGTTATTACATTTATTGATGAGTTTCCAAGGAAGACATCAATATATCTTTTTCCAATAAAAACTTCTGATGTATTTAAGGAATTTAAAGCTATTGCAGAAAATCAATGTGGCAAATTAAGTTCAATTAGTGGATGTGATTACATATCTAATGCTTTTTTTTTTCTTTATGCAAGGAACATGGCATCAAGAGACAATATACAACATTTGACACCGCACAATTGAATGGAATTGCAGAGAGATAATTAAACTATTGTGGAGATGGTTAGGTGTATGTTTAAAGCTAAGTTGCAGGAAACACCCCCCCAGGTGTTGTACCGATACCAAAAACTTCTCAGAGCAGTTGGGAATTCAAGATAAATGTTCAGATCCATGGGTTTGAGGTGCAGGATGTCATGTTGGATCTGGGATCTGACATGAACATCTTTCCAGAGAAATTGTGGGAAATGATGGGAAGACCACATCTAGTATACTCAACCATTAAGTTGTGGCTGGAAAATTAGTATAGAATATACCCCAATGGCTGTTTGGAGCATGTTGAGATCAACCTTGGGACCGTGAAAACAATGGCAGATTTCGAAGTCATCAAAATCATTGATGAAAAAGATACTTCGCTCTATTGGGATTTGAATGGGCCAATGTCAATGAGGCCTGTTACCGACCAGATTAGCGGTCTCGTCAAGGTCCCTCGAGATGCTATGGCAGCACCACGAGGATGAATGTCCAATGTCAACGCAACACTTATCCTTCCCTGTTCAAGCCCAACTCCTACTCATGAAAGGCTTTGGGAGGCTTCCCTATCACACAACACAATCACCTTACCTGATCGATTAGTAGATCAGAGCCTTATCTAGCGGGCTATGGTGAAGGGGTAGGAGTTAATTGTTTTAAGGCTGCTGTAATATGATTAATTTAACGCAAAAAATGGAACATAACAACAGCAAAATAACATTCAAATCAGCATAAGATAAACATTTAAAACATGAGATATAATGCTGACATCATTTACCAAAGACTAGGAGATTTATCTTGATATAAAACCTTGGCTAAGTGGATGGAAAAGAGATAGGTTGGCTGTAAATGACTGCAAACCTGCATCAAATCTTCACTTTCCCCCCTTTAAAATATACAATAAAATCATGCCAACTAAGTGGAAATAATAACCTTGGGGGAGAAAACTCCAAGACAAATTTCCAAGGGGTTTCTCGCTCTTAAAATGGAAAATAACAGCAAGCTAGTGTTTATTTCTTTTTGTGTTTTTATGTTTTTATTAAAACAAAAAATTGAAAGAAAATAATGTTTTTGTAATAAAGTTGGTTGAGAGAAAGTGGACTTACCTCCGGCCTTACCTTTTCACCTCCAAGTGTCAGTTACGATTACAACCACCTCTAAGTCAACTTTAGACTTTGAACTAATTGACGGGTTAGGAGTTGATGGACTATCACCCCCATCTCAGTCTAGAAAGAATAGATTGATTTTGGATCCTTGCTAGGAAAACTCCAAATGGATGGTCTCCAACCACTAGATTCACATGGGTGCAAAGACAAGCTATTCTCCTTGTTGACGATATCCTTAAGGATGTGTCCAACCCTTGGATCTTGGCTCCTCGACACCACCAAGGGAAGAGATAAGGTGCCTAGCCTAGATCCTTCCCTCCACATGACTATGTAGCCCCTCAATGGACCAACCTTTTGATCTTACAAATCAACCCAAGCATAAACAATCCTTTCTTCTATTAAGCACTATTACTCATAAGCCAAGAAGAGATAGCATAGAAAAATCAACCATAGTACTCAAGAGAGTGAAAGTTCAACTAGAATGACATTATGATTTCGCAATTCATCAACAACATGAATGAGAGGAGGGGCTAGCCTTATATAGATTTCGTTGTAACGGCTAGTTCTCCCTTATTAAAATAAATAATACTTTTGATTTGTCATCCACATGTTGGAGACTAAACCATTACAATAAAAATGATTGTTCCCATTAAAAAAAAGCCCACAAAGGATCAATTTGATTCAATAATTGTAACGACTAGCTTTGATCCATTTACTTGAGATGAGTTCACTTAGCCCGACGTTCATTTTGACCATAAATTTCTTTTCACCCATAGGCTCTTTCAATTATCCCAACGGCTAAGTAAATTGGGCCGAATTACTTTTAGAGAAGTGTGCAGATTTACTTGAGTGGGGCGAGTCTAATTTAATTAAAGCATCTACGACTACATTTGTTAACCCAACTCAAACGTTTCAATGTTTTGACTTGTCGTTTGAGCCAATTCAAAGGCTGGGTGAGTGGCCTGATTTAATTAGAGATGAGATTCGGTTTGTTGATTTGGTGTGCCACGTTCTCTTTGGAGTGGGCTAACTTGGGAGCAATCTTCTCTCCCGAGTTACCTTTCTGGCAGGTCTTCCGGCGGTGCATGAGCAAATTTCCGGCCAATCCAGAACTTTGATCGATTTTCTGGGTATCTGGGTTGGTTTAAAATGGGGCAAAACCCTTAGGGTAAGGTTCTTAAATGCATGGAACTTTGATCCATGCGAAACTCATACTACCCTTGGAAATCTTAAAAGGGGCGGCCTCTTTTATGTAATAGATTAAAATCACCTTCATGTGCACAAAAGAACGACCCACCACTTGATTATAAACTTTGGATAAAAGGGGACATTTCATAATATAAAATAAGTTTCTTTTTGATGACTTATCATGCACCCCCTTAAAGTGGGTTTAGTTTTTATCCAAAAAGAAAAGGCCTTTAAAATACAATATTTGTTTTTGTCTTTTTTGGTTCACTTAAGAATAATAAAAAGTTAAAAACGGTATGGCTTTATGATATTTTAATACTTTCAAACTTTCCTTTTTTTACCCCAATATAATGTTTTCTACACCACCATCGTGAGAGGTTAGAGTGTAAAGGGGTGACCTACTTAACCTTGTCATGCTCCGCTAGATCCACATGAATTTTTTGGATTGGTAGATTCCATCACATGGGTTTTGTGAAGAACACGATTTATTTGTTATTTGCTACTGGATTTATCTTTGCATGCTGTGGAGTGACCCTCTTACGCCACTTTTATCCCGTAACTATGCCTGCATGAAACTTCAACAACTGATTTTTGCTTATAACCCGACCCTTTTCTGAAATTTCAACGTGGCATGTCAAGTATGCATGATGACGGTCAATATGAGCCCCTGATGTATTTTTGGCCTTGGGATTTCGTGCATCGAGAGTTGTGAATTGCCTCGAAAAATGTGAAAGTTGTGAATTGTGAGATTGCCATGTTGAGAACTACAAAATGATAAATGCACCATGGCCAAGGGATGCATGCAGACTCTATAAGACAATGACTGCATGGGTAATGACATAGGTGCACACGACCATGGGCGGACAAGCCCTACAATGTGCGATCACCCCTACAATGAACTTGGGTCCCGTAAATCATGTGTCTCGATAGGTTCACCTCAGGTCCCGCAATCCTATCATGGACGAAAGGAATTGATAGTGAAGTCTAGAAAGACTGATCATGGTTGACTAACAAGTCTAAGAGTCCATATACACGGCCTACAAAGCTTTGACTTGCATCCTTGGACTTACAATGGTGTAGCTAGATGAAAAATGTAGGGTACTTCTTGGAGAGGTAACAAGGCCATAAATAATTTATAGAGAAGGGAGATGCCATTTGAAGTTGATGGGACTAGGGTGATACAACCTTTTGACCTTGTCAAGGGGGAGCGATATACATAGCTAGTATATGACATCATGGATGGTGCAACAATGTATTAGTTGTATAACTTGGTGGGAATGAGGGATGATTATATCAATCTCATTGCAGATGGAGCATTAAACTTGAGGAGCATCTATTCTTGTGATTTGGATAGCCAAGAAGCACTCCAATATTTGTAGGAGTGCAACCATACGATGTCGTCCCACTGTTGCGCCATGATCAGGTTTGTTTGCTGGATGGAGAGATAGCTGTATGTTGAGGAGATTATGTAGGATCTAAGCCTAGTCATCCTAGAAGATGTGGTGAACCAACTTGGTTCATACACGAAATACCCAAAACATTTGGAATATGAAGAAATCCATTTAGGATAATAATAGAATATATATATTGAATAAGAATATGAATGAGATGATTACAAATGAGAAATGAGGGCTGTATATATATCCACGCAGGGGTGCCCTTTCATAAGAGACATGACTTTCTTCAAGAAGGTGTCCCTTCATAACATATTTAGTTATTGAGTATTGATTATTATTATTTAATCATTATCTATTTATATGTATATTTGTGTTCATAACATTGCCTTCCCCTTTTGAAATACTTTGTCTTGAAAGCATAGTGATGGAAGGACTGGACGCTTTTTTCTTTGGCTTGTAATGTCGTCGCATCATCATCTGTTCTGTCGTAATTGATGATACAAGACGATATGAACCTCTGAGTATTGAGCAAAATTTTTGAACCGTAAAAGGGTTGGACCATCCTAATTCAATCCTTTGTGGAACGTTGCTCTTCCACAATGAACTGTTATCTTGAGACTTAATTGCATCGATATCAATATTTTTCAAACGATAATTTAGTTGTTCCCGACCTAAGTGATATTGATACTCTGACTGTTTAAGATATCTGCTTTTATGATTTGGATGTCGATAAGGAGTTCTTATAACATTATTTTCCTTTATCGTGCTTGTAGTGTTTTCTTGGTTTAATTTCGGTATATGATTTTCTTCACGCATTGATGTTGCTTGGTTAATTGATGAATGGGGAGAGAACATATCTCAATGAGTATCCCCCTGAATTCACAAGTCGATCTACTGATAGGATCCCGTATTGAGTAATAACAAATGAATGGTTTTCTCTATTAAACTACTCCGCACTGACCAGTTCCTGTTTTGATGGATTCCCAAGATCGAGCTAAGCTTGCGAGGGGTCAGAGCATAATAGGGCTGCTGAGGGGATGGTTTATTTGACAAATTGAAATAACTAAAATGAAAAGCAGAAATTGAAATCTAAGCTAATCTAATCTACAAACTGAAATCTATCTAATATTTTGCGGTGCATGGGCTTATTTTAGATTAATTTTAAGCTTGCGAAAGAGAAAATAAGCTAGAGACAAAAATCACACCACAAAAGAGACAGTTTCCCCATCCCCTGGGGGGATTGCAAGCCTAGTGGGTTATCCCACTTCTTTCTTTTATTTCTTACAATGATTTTAGAAGAAGGTTTGTGGTCCTTTATACTTGAGGCCACAAACTTACAAAATTGATGGAAGAATGAGTTTGGGTATCAGAAGATGATTTTAAGGGGGTTCTGGATGTTTCAGATCCACCAAATTCCGACAGAGCTTCCCCTTGGCTGTTTGCAAACCTGCAAAAATCAGCAAGCTATTGGGGGCAAAAGATGCCCCAAAATGCTTTGAAAGGTCCTGCAAAAAATGTGTTAGACTTATGCGAAAAATTCCTGTTATCCCCATTTTGTGGGATAACTAAGCAGATGATGTCTCAAGGCCCTCAGGTTGTAGACATGGAGTATCGAGAGACAACTAGACCAACAATGTCTACTTGCACAGATGGAGACCCACCTCACCACCACAACTCCAGGTTGATCACGATGGTATCCACCACATCAGCTAGCTTCCAGATGACATTGGGTCCTGCTCCATGAGGTACCAATTAGGTATTATGGTGTGTCATTTCAATATTTGAGGCATTTGAGTTTGTTACATCTATTACTGCTTTTGATTATGTGACATTTGCTTGGACATTATGCTCTTTGCCCTCTTTTACCTTGATGGTTGACATTGCGCCCTAGTAAGTGGGTCACCCTTAGGGATAGGTATGCTACTGGAAGGTCCTTTTGACGAGTCATCGTGCCATTCCCAACCATACTTGTCACTTTTCACACTTCATCCCCTCATCTCCTCACCTTTTGGGGTTTTCGGGTGTACTGACCCAAGAAGGGGTTGTCCCTCACTTAATGGGAAGAAAGGGCTGAAGGCCTAGAGGCTTATGGATGGCAAAAGATAAAAGCCTGATTATGAGACTTCCAGATGCTCGCCCAAAGAGGTCTTGAGAACAATGAAAAGCTTCTCCTAAAGCAAATTAACATTGTATAAATGTCCCCACTTGTTGAGGTGTGTGCACTCATGCGGTGTCTGTTTCTTTCCTTGCATAAGGCACTCTGTGTACCTCTAGCTTCAAGTGGCCTTGTCGTACTCCCCCCCAAGCTAATCGATTCACCAATAAGGAGTACCCAAGGTTTTGGATTATTAATTAATTAATGGCAGTGCATGGGCTTGGAAAAAGGATGCATTGAAAACGAATGTGCAACGCAGCAACACACCCTCTACAAAGGCACTTATAAGTGAGACACTACAACCCCTTGTATGTCATGAACCCCATGCCGAAAAGTTTTTCCCTTCATCCATGACACCTTACCCACATGACTTAGAAGGAGGTCCCCTTGGGAAACATCCCTAAAATTGAGGGACAACTCACCCAATAAGACGTTTAATCTTTCTGCAAATGCAACTAAACTTTGTTGCTCACCTGAAACTTATGTGGCACCCGATGTTGATCATGGCATTGCTTGTACTTGGCATTATACTTCTGTAGAATATCCTGAATCTGTTGGCGGATGTGCTGGATCCGCTCAATGAACTGGGTGGCTTTGTCAGCTTTTGGTGGAGCAGGGGATGAGTTGACCGAGGTGGTCGCCAGGTGTAGCGCAACATCCATGGGGCCCAATGGTTGGAATCCCAACCTTACCTGAAAGGGGCTGTGGCCAATTGAGCTATGCAGGGCTCAGTTGTAGCTATGTTGGACATAGGGAAGACTCTCATCCCATGTGCGGGGGTGTTTTGAATTGTACATGCGCAGGATATGTACGACCATCCGATTGACGACCTCAGTTTGGCCATCTGTTTGGGGGTGGAAGGCAGTGAATTTGGTGAGCTTGGTATTCAGCAGTGACGAGAGGCTCGACCAGAATGAGCTGAGGAATCGACTGTCACGGTCTAAGATAATGGTTTGTGGGATCCTAAAATGTACCCATACTCGTTCAAAGAAGAGCTTGGCAGTGGCTTTTGCTGTGATGTTCTTCTTGCATGCGGCTAGAATCACCATCTTGGAAAAGCGATCAACAACCACAAAAACATAGTGATTTCCCCTCTTGGTGGAAGGGAGGCCCGACATGTAGTCCATTGAGATGGATTTCCACAACATGTTAGGAATAGGTAGAGGGGTGTACATGCCCTGTTTCTTAGTGGTCGGTTTGGCAATAATGTAGGCAGTGCAAGATTTGATATACTTGCCGACATCCTGTCGAAGTTTCGGCCAGTAGAAATGTTTCTGCAACATTGCCACTGTCGTTTCAACGCCAAAGTGTCCTGCCACTCGACTGTAGTGAGCTTCCCAAATCAGCTTCGCATGCTCGCTTGATGGAACGCATAGATGGCCTAGACAACACAACAACCCGTCTTGAAGATGGAAATTAGCGACCATTGAGTTGGCGCCCAACATTTGGTAGGTGGTGGAGAAGTCAGGGTCTGTCTCGTAGAGGTGGGGCCATTTGGAGGTCTCGTGGCTGCAAGAGTCTAGCACCTTGGTGAGTGCCGCTATTGGAGGTCGACTGAGGCAGTTAGCAACTTGGTTGGTACTTCTTGTTTTATACTTGATGTTGAGGTGGAACTGTTGTAAGTATGTTAACCACTTCTGATGGCGGTAATTTTGCAATTTGCCTTGGGTCTGCATGAACTGTAGTGGCTTGTGATCAGTTTGGATGATTGTCTCCTTCCCAAGAATGTAATGTCTCCACTAGCGGCAGGCTTGCACAATGGAGTACATTTCTTTGTCGTAAGTAGGGTACTTACGGACAACATTTGATAGTGTCTCACTGTGATATGCCACAGGGTGACCGTGTTGAGTGAGAACGACGCCCACAACATAGTCTGAAGCATCTGTTTCGATCTCAAAGGGATGTTGCAGGGCCGGTAATGAAAGTACCGGGGATGAGCACAAACGCTTCTTGAAGTCATCGAAGGTTGCTTGTTGGCACAAGCTCCACACAAATTTTGCCTTACCACCGCCCCTGGTTACTTGGTTGAGGGCCCATGCGATATGAGAGAATCCCAACACGAACCTACGATAGGAATTGGCGAGGCCCAAGAAGCTCCGAAGTTCAGTGAGTGTGGTTGGGGCTGGCCAATCATGAATGACCTGGATCTTGGCTAGATCCACATGCACACCATGCTGATCAACGATGTAGCCTAAATAATGGACCCTGTCCAATGCGAAGGAGCATTTTTCCAAGTTTGCATATAGTTTGTGCTGCCGCAGGGTGTGTAGAACCTGCTGAATATGCTGCAAGTGTTCTGCCCAAGTCTTGATGTAGATGAGGATGTCATCCAGATACACTAGTACAAAAGTATTGGTGAAAGGTCGTAGGATATCGTCCATCATCCTCATAAAAGTTGTTGGAGCATTTGTCAAACCAAAGGGCATGACCAGCCATTCAAAAAGACCTTCTTTTGACTTGAAGGCAGTCTTCCATACATCTGTCTGTTCTATTGGGACCTGGTGGTAGCCAGACTTCAGATCAATCTTATTGAAGTATTTGGCCCCTGTGAGCTGATTAAGGAGGTCGTCGATTCGAGGAATCGGGTACCGGTTTCAGACTGTGATTTTATTTAGGGCTCGATAATCAATGCAGAGTCGCTAGGTCCCGTCTTTCTTCTGCACCAACATGATTGGGCTCCCATAAGGCGATGAGCTGGGACGGATGTGCCCCTTGTGGAGCAGTTCTTGGATCTACCTCTTGATCTCCCCTTTTCTAACAAAGAGCGGCGGTAGAATGGCCCATTGGGTAGCGGTGCGCCTAGGGTCAGATCGATGGGATGCTTGACCTGGCAGTGCAAAGGTACCTCGGTAGGAGAGGAGAAGATATCTGATTATTCTTCCACGACCTTATCCACTTGCTTCGGTTGTGTGGAGAGATTGGTCGCGGAGGCCCTGGATGTGGTTACGATCTTTCGCTCACTCTGAGAGCGAATCACAAAGAAGACAAATTTCTTGGTCTGAGAGATGACCTTCTTGCATTGCTTGGCAGAGATCAAGGAAATAACACTAGGAGGGACTGCCTCGGGTATCCTGTACAATTTCCTGTTCAAAGTAATAATAACACTACGAGGCCCAAACTCATATACAAGACGACGTTTCCATAAATAAGGTTGGCCCAAAAGAACATTACAAACTTCGAGAAGAGCAACATCACACAATGCCTCATCTTTGAAGGGTTTGATGCCGTACGACAGTTGACACTGTTGGCTGATGCCGAGATCGCTTCCGTGGCAGAGCCATCCAATGGTGTAGGGTTGTGGTGCGGTGTTGTCGGCAGGGCCGGCCGCTTGATGACCTCTGATGAGATGAGGTTCTTCTGGCTACTGCTATGAATGATGAAGTGCAGCAGGGTGCCTTTTACCCACATCTGTGAATGGAAGAGGCACTCTCCTTCTTCTGGCTCGTCTAGTTCACCAGGCTGGAGCTTGGTGGTAACAACGGTGGCACTGAGTTCCGCGTCAATGATCCATTTTCACCTTTCTGGTTTTGACTCAGAGTCAGAACCCGCATCTGATTCAGAGGCTTTCACTTCGGCCACCAATGACTGCTTTGAGTGGTAGTCAACAGTGTTATGCCAAGGGCTCTTATGGAAGTCACACCACTTCCCGATATCTTTCTTTGTCTTTCCAGTGTCCTTCTTTGCTTGCGGCTTGGACTGGTTGTCTTGATACTGTCCATCTTTGCTATGTCCTTTGTTCTGAGGGTTGGGGCCGCCCTTTCCTGGCTTTTGCTGAGGGGTTCCCAGGCCCAAATTGCTGTGTCTTTTGTTTGAGCTTCTGCTCGATTTTGACAGCATATCGGTAGGCCGCGCCCAAGGATGAGATGTCCATAAATTCTATTTCGGTCTGGATGTATCTATGCAGAGCACCGCGATACTTGAGCACCAAATGTTGCTCCGAATCTTCGATACCCAGCTTGGTGCGCAAGGTATGGAAGATATTTGTGAACTATGGCATTGCTTGGTCTCTTTCTTGCCGCAATGTGGTCCATTTGGTATACAAATCGTCATAACTTCCGACAGGGTAGTATTGTTCCTTAATAACATCCCTAAAGGATTCCCAGGTGGCCGTGACTGTAAATAATGAGGGTTCCTCAATTTCCTTTTGCTCACAGAAAGTTTCCCACGAATCTTTGACATGGGGAACGGCTTGGAGGAGTGCAAAAGTAATTTTTTCCTTATTCGAAAAGTTCTGGACAGAAAAATACCCTTCTAGTAGATTTAACCACTTGTCTACAGCATCTATGTCTATCTGACCTTCAAATAGAGGAATCTCGAAGTTGATTTGTACCTTGAAGGGGGTGGTGCCTCCGCTCGAGGAAGATGCATCGCCTGTTGGTAGCTGCCGAAGGATTTGCGTGAAACTACCCGTCATCTCGTTCCTCTGTTGCGTGAGGGATTCCTTAAGCAACATTTTGAAAGGATCTCCTGTCTCGTCATCTTTCTTTTCTCCTGCCATGAGAGGTCGCTTGGGCGTGTGAGAGCTTTTTTCCCGAAGAGAAACAAGCTCGAGACCTAATTCTTTGTACCCTGACCTCGTTGGGGACATGGATTAAGACGACAAGGAGCAGACCGCTCTGATACCACTGATCCAGATTTTATGAGCAGAACGAAATGAATACATATTATTAAAAGATGCTTAACACATAATAATAGAGTAATAGTAAAACTGGTTTTCTATTCAACAAGGAAATAAGCTGAAACTGTAAAATGCAGTGGAAAACAAGCTTGCTGGAATGGTGGCGGCTTACCTTTGAGAAGAGATGTGACGACTGCTCTCATTCGCAAGAAGATGGTTACAATGAGGCTCTTTTACAATAAACAGGAATGTCAAAAACCCTAGACATCCAAAAACCTAACCATAGGAGATGAAGCGCCAAAAGTCATGTGGGCCCTGTTTGGGTAAGTTAGTACATCAACTTCCCAGGGTCGTAACTTTTGCATACGATCTCTGTTTTAGGCGCACAATAGCCTGTTGGAAAGGTATAACCGAGAAGAACAATTTTCGACTGCCCAAGTTAGTGCCTTCGACAATCACCTAGGCCCCAAATCCCCAAAAAACGTCGTTTAGGGCCTCAAAATGGCCCTGGAATTTTGGAACCCGAAAAACTGCCAGGGTGGAAAACTATTTTTCGAGCCAGTGGAATAGGTGGGTGGCCACCAATATCCACCCGGATCATTAAAGGTGTGCATTGCATTGCTGCCTGTTATATAGGCTAGCTCCCTGTTACCTTTAATAAACTAAAATTAATTCCTAGAATTCATTTAATAGTTCACATAACAACTAGGGTCTACCCCCCTTGGCTTTGCTAGGAGTAACCCTAGACGGAAGAAGTCCAAATCGAGGTGACAAGTGGGTTTGGACTTAGGCATTGTGCCTCCAAGGACACACTAAGTGGATTGAGACTTTTCCACGTTTGCAAGTGTTGATAAGGACGACAATAGGCCCTATTGTGCCAATAGACACATCCATTTGATGTGCTAGGTCATGTATAAATAAGAGTTGATCCCCATTGTGGATCACTCACTCTTCATTGTATCATTATCTCAATGCCTACTTGAAGGGATGAAGTGCGAACTTCTCTTACACGCAAGTTTTCTTGGTCATAGAAGTACCCTCTTGTGTGCTCTAGGGTTTGTGATGTGTGGGGGATCTTCTCTTGACTCTATAGCAAAGGATTGTTGGTTTTTTTCCCTTGATTGAGTAGGGTTTTCCCAGGATAACTTCTTGTGTTCCTGTGAATGGTTATTCTTCCTGTGATCTTGGTTACTGCAGCGATTGTATATTGTATTGCTTCATTGTTTATGGTTCAAGTTCATGCTAAATTGAAATAAACTACATGTGCTTGAGCTAAGCATTAAAATTCAACAATACAAGACACCTTATTGACCTCCAAAGCCTTTTATTCCAAAATGATAGTATTACAATGATGTTACAACAACAAGCTAGACTCAACTCCCATTAGCTAACAATGGAGAGGTCAACTTGCTTAAATAACAAAGTGGGAGCAATTCCCAAAGCTAGAGGGCGAGTTGACTCAAAGAGAAAGTGTGCCACATGTGGGAGATGAATGAGCCACCTCTCATGTGAACTAGAGCAAGGCGCCACCACTCCAAGACTTGGAAGAGGGAGAGAGTGACACACAACAAGGGGAAGGTGCGCCTCTCCTTAGGATTAGCACCCTCAAGGAGAGTGCGCCACCTCCCAAGAGAGAGGGCACACCTCTCTTTGGGATCTCCACCAAGATTAGTCAACTTGACACCTATCTCACTTAACTTACCTCTGAACTTTCCCCTAACTCATCTTAAGTGTCACTAAGAGCCAGTGAACCAAGTGAGAGGGTGAGTTAACTCAACACATGTCCCAGACATGTTTCCTTAAAAATAGGAATGCTGATTTATTTGTCTTTATTCATCTTTTTCGAGTAAAATTGACTTTTATAAGAGAATAAGTCAATAATTGCTTTCGAAAAGGGGGTACAAGGGTATAAAGGGTATTTTGAGTTAGAAAATGAATACCCCCAAGGCATATAACATCTCCTAGTACCATTTTTTTATTATAAAATCAAATTACAAGGTAAAAATCCCGTTTTGCGAGAATTTTTATGACTTATTAAAAAATTAAAAAAATCCTAAGGGGGACTTAGTGCAATGCCCATAAGACTAAAAAATAATGATTAGCATGGTAATATACATTAGACACTAGATTTAGACATCTTACTAAGGCCTAACCATCAGTACACACTCCAACTTTAGAGGTAGTGAGTGAAAAAACTAAGAAATTATAACTCCCTTATGCAGCAAGATATAATTAACAAGTGAAAAAAAACGCTCTAGAGTATGCACTCATGATTAAGTCTTAGGGAGCTAAGCCTTTTACATAACAAGGTCATCATGATAACTCATTTTATTACAATTCCCCCATGGGGGTATGGACAATGCATAACAGAAGAAGAAGAAGAAGAAGAAGAAGAAAGTTTTTGAAAGGGGCCATAAGGCTTGACTAGATTCCTGAACTTTGATTTTGAACAATTTACTTGTTCAACCTTTGCGGATCATCGTCGGTCCTGCTTGGTGCAACTAGGGGGGTAACATGGTGCAAAAACACTTGGGCCCTAGGTGTCGTTTTTCCCTTCTAGCTTCACTTAGGTCAAGGATCAAAGTCTAGGGTTAAGAACCAAAATTGCAAGCACTTTTGGGCCTTAGGATTTTAACCCTAGCAAAGACGTTTCACAAACTTGGACAAATAAAACCTTGTTAGGGAGAGAAGCACTTATGTCTTCCTCTTAGGGTTTCAACAAGACAAAGATACTTCCAACAAGATAGCAATTTAACCATTTAACATTAGTAAGACAACATAAAATTGCAGAAAATTACTTACTTCTTCCAAGTAGCATGCACATTCAAACCCTAATTGTAGAAGTTATCCATCCAAATGAGCAAGACATCCACAAAAATCCTCCTTCAATCATAACCCATAAGAGAAAAAGACCAGGAAGGCTGAAATAACGAACTTTTCTAGAGTGTAACCCCACTAATGAGTGAGTAATGTGATGATCCAAATGAAAAATAGTGCTAGCCTTCTTATATGAGGCCAAACATAGCACTTTGTCCACATAACAAATCAAATTTCAAATATAAGTGGGGCCGATCCCTCAAGTAACCTTTACAAAATGCTAAAATGCAAATAATACATCATTAATGCCACACGTGTGGTGACGTCAATCCTTCCAAGGCTAGGAGAAGGCCTCCCAAGGCCACGTGGCATCCTCCCAAGGTGGAGTGATGGCAATGGTGTGTCTCCTCACCCATGGTCATGCCAAATCATCATGGTACCCCAAGTGTCCATCAAACCCTAGCACCATCAAACCCTAGAAGACGACGTCATCATCAAATGGAGGCCAAGGTCTAAGATCCAGGGTGTTGCATCCAGGGAAAAGGAGGCTGCATCTCATCTCTGAGTGATACCTGGTTGTTTACTACTGCAATGTCCTCGATCCAGTAAATAATAATCCCTGGGGTACTCTGCTCAACATGTGGTATTTCAGCCCATCTGTGTGCCACATGATCAAATATGCTCAAACCCAAGCCCATCTGTCCATCGTCCAAGGTTCTGAAGGTGTGAGAGCTCATATCGGAAGGTTGTAAGTAACTGGATGATTCACTACTCTGCATCACACGTGCCAAAGTCCTGCAATAAAGGCACACCATCCTAGGTGAAATCCTAGGACGTCCCTCATGGAACCATGTCATGGCCATCCAAAGCAAAGCAAAATATAAGACAAGGTAATCCAATGTTCATAAGAGATATTAGTCCATGAATCATGCAAAGTAAGCTGTTACTTAAGATATAAGCCATGTAAACAATTCACCTTAGTATCTTCTTCAAGCATCACACCAACCCAAGACTTCATGTGAGGTGACAAGTTTGAATATGGGAGGGCCTTCATCTAGCCCTATTAGGTGCGCCAACCAAGATAGGAAATAAAAGACCCAGGTAGAGTGATAGGTCCCGAGGGAAGTAGTGAAAGAAAGAAACCCTTTAAGAGTAAGTGTGATAGTGATATGAATTAGGGCTTACTTCATGGATTATGGTTTCATTAAATCCATTTCTATGAGCACGTTTGTAGAGGGAGCACTTGCTGCTTGAGATACCCTTTCCTCGATACCTTTTTCATTCTGAGCCCCATAGTTGCCTTTTGATACCCATTCTTAATTTTGCAAGCCCCCTTTACAAGTTTCGCTTTATTCTTTCATTTTTATTGGGCTATAGTCGTGTTATGATTATGCCTTAAATTCAGACAAGCGACGATTACCATTAGAGGGGGTAGAGCTCAAGTTGGCCTATAGCTTTTATAGGTGGCCTTTATTATTTTTTTACATAGCATATACACATATAGCAACTGCATCAACCTTTGGGTCTTCATCCCTTTCTTCTCATGAGAGAATTGACCATGACCCATTACCGAAGTTTGGTACACTGTGAGAGGCTCTAGGATGGAAAGTGTTAAGTATGGTGGGGAACAAAACATTACGCTTGTGAGCGCCCCCCAGTAGTACCCGTTTTCCCTGGGCGGTGACAACAAGGGACTAGGGCATAGAAGTTGACCACCAAGGTGAAACAAGGAAACTAACACAACTTCCCAAGCCAGTGATCCATTATCCAACTTCAACCAATGATCCTCATCCACATGCCCAACAAATTAAGCACAACACTTTGCATGAAAGAAGGACTAACATACCTCATGGTGACGTTGGCTTACCATCTCCCATACACTGAATTGCTTGGATGTGATGACAGTGACTGATCTGTAGCTGTAAGAGGCAATTGAGGGGGTCTGCTGGATTGCCATT
>JZKD02S0200295.1:270506-282266 GCA_000966675.3 Picea glauca | reverse complement strand
ATTTGATCATTGCTCATATATATTTTGAAGATAGTCATTGACATATTTGAAGTACTAACCACTGCAGCACATACTTTTAGTTTATTTGTCTTGTCTCGCAAACAGGTGCCATTCAATGGAAGATCTTCTTTGTGACTATCCTTTGGGCAGTAATCGGTAAAGGGGAACCTCTTACCTTAATCCATTGAACTTTTACCCCTGTAGAAACCAGATTGCTTAGGGACGTCTCCCTTGGACTAGCCATCCTAAATAGAAAGAGCCCCCCATCGAGGTGACAGTGGGTGGGGAAGCTCCTGTTACGCCGGTTTCAAAGCCTTGACTCAAGCTATTTAGCCCCTCCTACAAACCGTGCGATAACAGCAGGCATCGTCATTCTCAAAGGAATGCAATCATCATCTGCATCAATATGGATTAGTATAAAACTAATACATCATCATCATCACAGCACAAGGCTGGCTCATCATCATCATACTAGAATGGATTTACATCACAACTATCAAGCCGGAAGCACAGTTCTAGTCTCGTCTCATAGTCTTGCTTTACGTCACATCAATAAAGCTGGAAGCAAGATACTCGTCCTGCTTTACGTCACAACCATAAGGTCGGAAGCAGGATGCTAGACTGGCTTTACGTCACAGCTATCCAGCCGGAAGCACAGTGCTAACCTCATCTCATCATCTTGCTTTACGTCACAACCATAAGGTTGGAAGCAAGGTATACGTCCTGCTTTACGTCACAACCATCAGGTCAGAAGCAGTATACTAGACTGGCTTTGCGTCACAACTCTCTAGCTGGAAGCTCAATACTAGTCTCATCACATCTTCTTGCTTTACGTCACAACCATAAGGTCGAAAGCAAGGAACACGTCCTGCTTTACGTCACAACCATCAGGTTGGAAGCAGGGTACTAGACTTGCTTTACGTCACAGCTGTACAGTTGGAAGCATAGTACTAGTCATATCACATCATCTTGCTTTACGTCACAACCATAGGATCAAAAGCAAGGTATACGTCCTACTTTACGTCACAACCATAAGGTCGGTAGCAGGGAATATCTCATCACAACAACTACTCCCCCTTTCGAGGAAGGTCCTTTCGGACTATGCCAAGCTTATCTCGGAAGTACTCAAACTTTACACGAGATAGGGGCTTGGTCAACACATCAACAACCTGTTCATCCGTGCTAATGTACTGGAGCCTTATGGCTCCTCTCTGCACCATGTCACGGATGTAATGATATCGAATCTCTATGTGCTTTGACTTATCATGAAATACATGATTCTCTGTCATCTTTATGCAGCTTTGGTTGTCACATAGGATCGAGGTTGCTTCCATCTCTAGGTCAAATAGACTGGTCAACAACTTTCGAATCCATATAGCTTCACAGCTAGCAGAACACGCAACAATGTATTCTGCTTCGGTTGTGCTGAGAGCAATGCTGGATTGCTTTCTACTTTGCCACGAGATCATGGCTGATCCCAAACTGAAACAACATCCATAAGTGCTTTTCCTGTCAGCAACGCTTCCTGCCCAATCTGAATTGGTGTATCCACTCAATGTGAAATCATGATCTCCATCATAACTGAGACCACAATCTAATGTACCCTTAAGGTACCTCATCACATGTTTTGCAGCCACAAGGTGAACATGTCTGGGCTCTTTCAGAAACTGACTCAAGGTGTTCACAACAAAACAAATGTCTGGTCTGGTGTTCGTCAGGTACATCAACGATCCAATAATCTGTCTGTACAAGGTGGCATCAATCGATTCTGACGAAGTGTCGACCAACAACTTCAGTTTCACTTCCATGGGTGTATTCATGGGCTTGCATTCCAACATGTCGAATCTCTTCAGGATTTTGATTGCATACTTCCCTTGGTTAAGGAAGATTCTCTCTGGACTCTGCCTTACCTCAAGACCTAAGAAATAATGCATTAGGCCAAGGTCTTTCATTTCAAATTCTGAGGCAAGTCTCTTCTTACATTCGGTGATGAGCTTTTCTTCTCCAGTTAAGAATAAGTCATCCACATATAGCAATAATATCACTGGCTCATCGTTCATAAGCTTGAAGTAGAGGTTAGAATCTGCTTTACTCTTGGTAAAGCCTAAGCTCGTCAAGAAACTGTCTATACGGCCATAACAAGCTCTGGGAGCTTGCTTTAATCCGTATAAGGCTTTCTTCAATTTACAGACATGAGACTTCCTGTCTTCAACTTCAAATCCTTGAGGTTGCTCTATATACACTTCCTCTTCGATGACACCATTTAGAAAGGTTGTCTTTACGTCCATCTAGTGTAACTTCCACTTCATCTTAGCTACAAGGGCTATGATGGCTCTGATCGAAGTGTATCTGGCTACAAGAGCGAATGTCTCTTCATAGTCAATGCCTTCTTTCTGAGAAAATCCCCGAGTGACGAATCTTGCCTTATATTTTTCAATACTTTCGTCAACATGTTTTATGAAGAGCCATTTGGAGGATACCACATGTTTACTCTTCGGTCTGAGAACTATTTCCCATACATCATTCTTGATTATGGATTGGTATTCCTCTGTCATGGCATCTGCGCATTCTTTCATCTGAAAGGCTTCTTCAAAGCTGGTAGGCTCCTTCTCTAGGAGGTCACACATCAAAGCCGTATAACTGGAAAATGGCTTTGGTCTTTTCACCTGTCTCGTGGTTCCTTGGGGAACACCATACTTCTCCCCATCTTGAATAAGCTCTCTGACCCAAGCTGACTTTCTTTTATGGAGGATTGTCATTTAAGGTGGTTCTTGAAATTCCACTATATCATGATCTTCTGGAATTTCCTCATCAGAGGAAATTATGTCTTCCCTCACTGGTTCTGTGGCTCTGGGAACCTCCCTCTCTGCAGTTCTGGGGATTACGAGTTCCTCTTCATATACTTCTTCAAGCTGGCATCTTCTTGATTTCTTGAGTGCTACATCTTCATCAAAGGTCACATCCCTACTGATCTCAATGTGGCGGTGACCGGGTATATAATTTCTGAAGGCCTTGGAGACCTCACAGTATCCCACAAATATTCCCTTCTTTCCTGAAGGTTCCAGCTTGTTTCTCTTCTCTTTCGGTATATGAATAAATACTGGGCAGCCAAATATTTTGAGATGACTTACCTATGGCTTCTTTCTGGTGAACATCTCTTCCGGGGTCTTGAACCCAAGTGCACTATGGGATAATCGGTTTTGCACATAAACAACCGTCATTACTGCTTCTGCCCATAAGCACATAGGAAGATCTTGATCATGGATCATAGTCTTCACAGCTTCCATTATCGTTCTGTTCTTTCGTTCAACTACACCGTTTTGTTGGGGATTGTAGGGAGTAGTGAGTTCCCTCTTGAACCCAACATCTCTGCAGAAGTTCACGAACTCTTTTGAGGTGTATTCTCCTCCATTATATGACCTGGGTATCTTAATCTTTCTTTCAGAAAGATTCTCTATCAAGGCTTCGAATTCCTTGAACTTGCTGAACACTTCATCTTTAGATTTCAAGAGATACACCCAGGTCTTACGAGAATAATCATCAATGAATGATACATAGTATACATACCCGCTAATGATGGCCGATGGCATTGGGCCACACACATCTGAATGAATGAGTTCTAGGACTCCTTTTGCTTTGCTGTCTCTCTTCGGAAAAGGGTTCTTGATGTTCTTCCCGTGTGCACATCTATTGCATACGCCTTCATGGTCGACCTTAAGTTCCGGTAAACCTGTGACCGCTTTGCATATGTATGGTAGCGTCTTGTAGTTGATGTGAGCTAATCTTCTTTGCCAAAGTTCACATGAGTTTTCAATGGTGTGGGCCATGGTAGTTTCTGAGTGACCCTTTAGTCTATACAAGCCATTTTCTTCACTTCCAATGATGATTGCTTCATTTATGGTTTCTCCTTTAGCCCACATAAGAACTTCTCCATCTCTAAAGGCAACTCTGTAGCCTTTCTTTTCTAAAGGTGAAATGGAGAGTAGGTTCTTTTTCAAACCTGGTACATATAGTATGTCCTTCATTTTTAATGAATTCCCTGAATTCAGTTTGTAGTTTGATTCTCCCTCTCCCTTGATGAGATATTGGTAATTATCTCCAAGTGTCACTTTCTGAGAAAACTTCTTTTCTGAAACACAAGAGAGAATGTTTTTTTGACCTGTCATGTGCTTGGAGGCATCACTATCAATGAGCCACATGTCCTCTCCATGTGTTACCAATCCTGAGAGGGCTGAGATTAAGACATAGTCTTTGATCTGTTCTCTTATCATCTTTGCAGGTGGCTCTTCATCTTCGACTGCATGGGCATGGTGCCTCTTATGTTTCCTCTTGTATTCTCCTCGTCTGGCTGGACATAGTTTCGCAATGTGTCCCATCTTGTCACAATGATAGCATTGTATAGATGAGTAGTCTCTTTCCCTTCGTTGTCCTCTCTTCTGAAATCTCCTTGGATGAGATTCTTTATTATTGAATTTGTTTGGCGATTGAGGCTCTTTATGAGTCTCCTTGTGGAAGTAGGGTTTCTTCCTTCCTCTTTTGGTGTGAGTAGCTAGGGCTTGATCATCATCTCTTGCTAGTAGCACTTCACGGTTAGCTACTCTTGTTTCTTCTTGGATGCATTCTTCCCATAGACTATCAAATTTTAGTTTCTCCGTTCTGGAACATATCATTTGGATGAATGCATCCCAAGGTCTTGTGAGACCATTTAGGGTCGTCATTATGAGCTCGTCTTTGTCCATGGTGTCTCCAATCGCTTCTAATTGTTGTTTGAATTATGAAATTCTAGAGAAATATTCTTGGATCGTTTCTCCTTTCTGCATCCTCGTATTCTTTAGTTGAGTTTTTAGATTCATCTTCTGGTTAATGGTCTTTCCTTCGTACAGTCTGCTTAGGGCATCAAACATTTCTTTTGGAGTGTTCTTTGATGACACATAAGGAATAAGGTGGTCTTTGATTGAATTTGCAATGATTCTTTGGGCCCTGATTGTGTACTTTTGATGCTTTGCTTTCTCTGCGGCATCTTCGGGTTCCGACACTTCTTCTTTGATGAATCTTGCTAGGTCATTCTCTGCAAGGATTAGGTCGATCCTATACTTCCAGGCACAAAAGTTTTCCACGCCTTTCAGTTTGTTAGCAAGCTTCGTGCTTGCAGACATCTTTTACCTGGAGCTAAGAAAATGACCAAAAAATGAAAGTGCTCAAAATCAAATTTTGAGCTTACCAGGAGATGCGCTTGGTTGAGGCGAGTAGCCTGGTGTGCTTGGATCTGAGAAAATCCAACTTTTACCCTTACAAACTTGATATGCGAATTTCTGGACTGGTGCTTCTGGTTTTCTGATACCACTGGTACTTTGGTACTTCTGGTTCACTGGTTTTCTGGTACTTTTGTGAAACTAGGGTTTCACTTTCCGGGAGATCCACCCACTGAAAAGGTGCGCTGATGATGCCAAAGTAATCCTTGAGGGAGGGCGCACTTTTCTAGATGGTTTTGGGGTTGAAAAGCTTCACCATCAAAAAGCCCTAATTTGCATGTATGACAACAATGACTTTTTTCTCTTTCGAAAGATGCTCTCTTCAGCTTGGCTCTGATACCATGTTAATGTTTATGCCATTATTATAGTTCTTTGCATTTCAATAGATAACAACAACATAAAGACAAGATCACTGAGAAATACACAATCACAAGAGACACAACATTTATCTTGGGAAACCCTCTAGGAAGAAAACCCAACAAAACTTCCTTATTATAGATAGCTAATACAATGCTAAGAGATAACTCAAGCTAATACAGAAGATCCGCTCCAAAAGATGCGCCACTCTCTCTCTTTCTTCTCCAATTGCAATTCCGAAACTTGTCTCTCAAATGAGAAAGTGAGTTGTGTCTAAGTGAGGCGATGGCCTCTTTATTTATACAAGACTGGCACGTGTGAAGTGTCTCTTCACTGGCAGGGCCGACTTCTCAAACTGGGTGGTTATAACCACCTTTAATATATTTTGGGGCCTCTTTAATATTTGCTGGGGCCGACTTCTTATTCTGCCTATTATAATTATCATTTGACCAATCCACAAAAGGGGATTTGGTCCTATTACAATAGTCGACATGATCAATCCACAATGGGGATTGATCGAATGAATAATATATCAGATAATAATAAGAATACACTTTGCAGTTACATTATTTCAACAGAAAGTACATTGAACCAGACTCATTGGAGTCTTGGATCAGACGAGCTCAGAAAACTCTCAAAGGAGCTTCGACGATTTGGAAGGCAGTTATTAAATCTTTCCCTGTTATAGTGGATGGTCTTGCTTGGAAGGTAGGAAACGGACTTCAAGTAAGATTAGGGGCAGATCCCTGGACGAGAAGCGAAGGAAAACACTTACTTTCAGAACATCTAATTTTTACTTTAAAACAAAAAGGACTTGTTTCGTTAAACTCTCTTGCTGACTAGCCTTCCACTATTCTATGGGCTCAAGGGTGGAAGTCTGCCACCGATCTTGACTCAAACATTGAGGATTCAACAGAATTGAAGAGTTACCTAACAGCCCCAAAAACTTCACAGATCAGGCTAAGAGAACAAGAAGATGAATTGGTGTGGGACATAAATGATTCAGGCATCTACACCCCAAAGGAAGGATATTTACACTTAATACAAGAACTTTTTCAAGTAGAACCAGCCTAGTGGTGGAAAAAGATCTGGAAGATCAACAACCCTGCTAAGTCAAAACTTTTCTGGTGGAGCGTTCTATCTAATAAAGCCCCAACCTGGGACATACTCCAGAAAAGAAATTTCTCTGGACCAAGTGGATGCTCACTGTGCAAAATTGAGGGTGAAACTGCTCAACACCTTTTTCTAGATTGCTTATACTTAAAATTGGTTTGGACAGAAGTTTCAATCTCCCTAGCAAAAAATTTTCGGTGGGAAGGCCACACCTTAGAACAAGCCTGGAAGAACTGGTTGGAAAACACTTCGTACAAAAGATACAAAATAATTCCTTTGTTGATCACCTGGGGAGTATGGCTAGCAAGGAATGGAGCCATCTTCAATGAGGCAACTATAGCTCCTGAAAAAACCTCACTAAACAGTTTGGTAATCTTCTCCTCCTTTGCTCCTTCAGAAGGAAGAAACAAGAACAGAACGATAAAAGAAGTAACAATTGAAAAATCAACATCTTGGGGTTTTTTTGACGGAGCATCCCAACAATACACTTGTGGAGGAGGAGGTTTACTTTACTTCTCAGACACACACTACTACACCTTAATGTCTGGGTTGGGAAATGGAACAAATAATTATGCTGAATTAATGAGCCTCAAACTACTCTTGGCCTTTGCACTAGAAAAAGAATGCAAAAAGATAACAATTTTTGGAGACTCAAAAAATGCAATAAACTGGATAAATGGGACTCACAATGTTGATATTATGGTAGTTGCGGGAGGTGTTTACCTCCACGGGGGGTATTTACTTCCACGTGTAAACCTAACGAGAATAGAATATTTCGAGAAGGACGAAGAAACCCTAATGAGTTGGCTAATAACCCTAGAAGACAAGTCGACTCAAGAGGATAATTTGTATTAGGTTATTAGCCTCCAATAGAAGAAGTCAGCTAGAACAAATATTATATACTAAGTAAATAGGCACCCAGAATGAGAAGTCGACCCAGGCAGTTAGCCAGAATTAGTATAAATACAGGAGGCCAATCTTCATTCTGGCAGGCATTCTCAGAACTGCAGAGCTCACTTGTGCGCACTGCAGTTAGCCAGTTTGAGCGCAAGTTTGGAGGAGAAGCTGTCGTTGCAGCTGCTGCAGCTAGCAAATTACGTTTTGGCTTGGACTATCTCTTGGATAGGGTTTGGACTATCTGATCAACTCTTGTTTGGTGCGCTATCCTTGGAGAAAGGTGCGCTACCCTTTGTTTGGCTATCTAACCTAGGGTTTTCTTCTCAAGTGATTCTCTGTCAAGGTTAAGGTGCTCGGAGGGTGGCTTCGGCCTATGGTTGGGTGACAATAGTGATATTGTCTATGGTAAAACGAGCACATCCATCATATTCTAACATGTTATGGGCCCACACCTCCTTCATTTAGTCTAACCATTGGAAGGAAGCATAGCAATTAGGATACTAAGCTCGTTGAAGAACTGTTGCTAAGGTTACTAGCGGGAGTAGCTTCCAAGACACTGCCACTAGGGTTATTAGCAGGAGCAGTTGCAGAAACCCTAACCCTCTCGTTGAGGCACCTTAGGTGAAGGGATTGACCTAATTTCCGGATAGACTAGTGCGCCCTAGCCTAGCACACCTCTTGGTACTCTGAGCAAGCCAAGACGTCAAGTCTGAGTTTTTGATCAAATCTAGGGTTGACCAAGTCAAGGCAACCATGACCTACTCTATGAAGTCAGAAAACAAGTTAGATGGGGCTTCTAACTTCAGAGCGTGGAAGACAGGGATTGACCTCATCCTTGCCAAGAATAAAGTGCTGGATATCGTGAAAGGAAAGATCATGGAACCAGAGTTTGAAGAAGGAAAAGAGAAGGAACTGCAGAACGTTGCAGTTATGGAGACAGTGACATCAATGCCATGAGTAACATAGTGGAATCTATAAAAGACCACTTGATACCCTACATCTCCCATCTTGACTCATCAAAGAAGATGTACGATGCCCTAACAAACCTCTTCTCAGGCAGAAACATTGGACAAGTAATGAGTCTAAAGAATGAGCTTCGTGACATGAAGATGAATGATGATGACAACATAACATCATACTTTGTGAGGATCTCTCAATTAAGAGATCAACTACAAGCTATTGAAGAGATCATCTCAGAGAAGGAACTGGTAAATATAGTACTCAATGGTCTTCCCAAGACATGGGATGTGTTTGCCGCAAGCATAAACACAAGGAAGGAGTATCCTACATTTGAAGAACTTTGGACTTGCTGTGCGCAAGAAGAATCAAGGATTAGTGCAAAAGAGAAACCTCAAAAAAAATACGATGATCAAGCCTTCATATCAAAGTTCAAGCATTTCTGGAATAAAAAGAAGTTTGGCTCCAGAAAGAAAACAAATTAAGAGAAAGATATGTCCAGAATACAATGCTTCAATTGTCGAAAGTATGGTCACTACAAGAATCATTGTCCCGAGTTAAAGAAAAAGAAGGAAACACGCAAAGCATCAGTTGTCGAAGAAAGGGAACCCTCAAAGAAATCCAAGCAGGACAAAACAAACTTCTTCTTCTAAGACAAGGTAACAATACTCTTCATAGTTCTTGTATATATCATATCTTCTGTACATATCTTGCATATCCATTTCTTAGAAGATAACATGTTCAAAGAAAAACTATACCTATGGAAGAACAACAAGATAAGGATTGCTATCAGTATGACTACAAGTCAGACAATACACATGAAAGGATGAAGTACATCAAACAATTCGTGTGGAAGTTATTACATAAGTAACAACTGCGAGATAAGCCGAGATCAGAATCAATCTTGAAGAAACCTAGAAGAAGTAGAGACAAAAAGAAGTCAGCAATCAAGAGGAAATTGGAGAAAGACTTATGACACCTTGCAGACGGCAATAAGGATGCAGACGGAAGCGTGGATTATGTTAGATGGAGGGAGCTGATTATATACTCCCAAAAGAAAAACATGCACTCATACATGAAGCAAGGATTAGGAGGTAGCCAATCCTATGATCCATTGAAGATGATGAAGTATATATCCATGGTAGCATCCATGAAAAGTAGTACGTGTTCAGTTTGACTTTAGAAGAAGTCTTCTTCGAAAAGAAGCCTCAAAGTATCCCTGGTTATCCATCCACATCCATGATCCTACTATGAAAGGAAGAAGCTGGAATCTTCAGAGCATGGAATCTATAGAAAACTCCATGGACCAAAGATCTAAAGAGAAACATGAGGAAGAACATGAAGATTCCAAGAAAGAAAGAAAATCCAGAACAACCAGTCATTGTATCGAGAATCACAAGATTACCAGCCTGATATGAAATCACTAAAACCAATCAAGCAGAGGTATTGAAAGTTGTGATGAAGAACAATGTATGAAAGACTTATGAATGTAAGCATTGCGAGATCCAGAACTAGAGGTTATCCCAGATGGAGGGAGAAGACTATGATGATTACCTGTTCCAGTAAACCAGATATATCTCTACATGAGCCATTATATCGTCCATAATATCCATAGGCTGGAGTTGACATAAGATAAAGAGCAACCTCAATGCTTTGATGTATACCAGAAAGAGACCCTTGTATGGAGATGGAAGAAGACAACTTGGTGGAGAACCTCCAATGCATAGCAGAAGCATGGTGAAGACTTTCTATAACAAAGATATTGTATCAGAATGATTACTCAAAAGATTAGGATGATGGATTGCCAATCCGTGACAAAGATCTCATGATGACAGAAGAAGTGCCACATGGATATGTTCCAGTTTGAGCCTTGCCACGATGTTATGAACTAATGGGGAACAAAAGATGAATCCAATATTGACACACTATATTGATCAGAGCTATATGAAGCCTTCAGAGAAAACCAGTGTTCCAGAAAGACCAAAGTACTTTGAGATCAAGCATTACATTCTCCATGATGAAGTCCAGAAAAGAGAAGTGGTTCTCCAATATATATATATCTCCACAGATGAGAAGATAAGTAGACATTTTGGTAAAGCCTTTGTTCAAGATGAAAGAGTTTGCGTACTCAAGACGAAGCTCGTGGAGACGACTTCCCTATTGAAAAAGGAAGAGATGACTCCCAGGTTGGGCGGGAGCACTGATGTGTTATTGATTTATGGAAAGTCATTTTTCAGTTCGAAAAATGGTCCAAGATGAGCAGTTCCTTTCCAGTTCGGAAAGTGGTTTGAGATTTTTGATGGACAGGCATTTTCCACTTCGGAAAATGGTCCAGATCGAACGGTCAGTTTTGTAATGAAAATGGTTCGATGGATTGCTAATGTACCATAGACAACGATTTCCCATTCTGGTTAACATGGGGAATGGTCTAGGCCAGTCTCTCTTCTTGAGGGTTACTCAAGAAGATTGGCCCGCCTCGTCGGATAGTCATTCTTTCGAAGCTCACAGTTGTGAGCAGTTTCGAAGAATGGTCCGTTTTGGAGGTTGGTGCAGGACAGTCATTTCCTTAGGAAATGGTCCGGACAGTCATTCCTTAAGACATATTCATTCTCTCCAGGTTGCACTTTGTTTAGTGGCGGAGGAATGGCCCAGGGTGGGGAATGGTCCAGGTTCAACAATCAGGGACATGCATTCCCTAGGGCAGACTCATTCTCTCCAGGTTGCACTTTGTTTAGTGCCGGAGGAATGGCCTAGGGTGGGGAATGGTCTAGGCTCAGAAATCAGGACAATTATTCTTCCTTGCTTGAGAAGAATAGTCCAGATAGCCCATCATTGATGTTCTACTTTGAGGGCAGATGCTCTTCCAGATCTCACAGATGTGAGTGGAAGAATGGCCCAGATGATTCAGTTTATATCATAACATTGTTTCTGTGCAGGTTGATATCAGATGATTGTTATGAAGACTGTATGTCTCTAGACAGTAGATGTATACTACTGTGGTGGATGTGTTCCACTATTTGTGACTATACGTCACCGATCAAGTACCTATGTGCTACTTGGTGTGGTAGAGTACCACTGGATTGTAGTTGTGTACTACTATGGATAGACACAGTTGTGTTCTATTGAATGATATTGTTCCGATTGCCTTGAAGACTATCAACAGTGTTGGAAATGATTATCAACT
>JZKD02S0200295.1:248053-270456 GCA_000966675.3 Picea glauca | reverse complement strand
TCCGGGAAGCAAGAAGAAACCCTAATGAGTTGGCTAATAACCCTAGAAGACAAGTCGGCTCAAGAGGATAATTTGTATTAGGTTATTAGCCTCCAAGAGAAGAAGTCGGCCAGAACAAATATTATATACTAAGTAAATAGGCACCCAGAATGAGAAGTCGGCCCAGGCAGTTAGCCAGAATTAGTATAAATACAGGAGGCCGGTCTTCATTATGGCAAGCATTCTCAGAACTGCAAAGCTCACTTGTGCGCACTGCAGTTAGCTAGTTTGTGCGCAAGTTTGGAGGAGAAGCTGTCGTTGCAGTTGCTGCAACTAGCAGATTACGTTTTGGCTTGGACTATCTCTTGGATATGGTTTGGACTATCTGATCAGCTCTTGTTTGGTGCGCTATCCTTGGAGAAAGGTGTGCTACCCTTTGTTTGGCTATCTAGCCTAGGGTTTTCTTCCGGAGTGATTCTCTGTCAAGGTTAAGGTGCTCGGAGGGTGGCTTCAACCTATGGTTGGGTGACAATAGTGATATTGTCTATGGTAAAATGAGCTCATCCATCATATTCTAACACAAAGATGCAACAATATCAGTTTTGCCAATATTGTGGAAGACATAAAAACTTTACAAAAAGTTTTTGATTCTTGTTCCTGTCAACATGTCTACAGGGAAAGAAATGAAGAAGCAAACAGGGCATCGAAAGAGGGCACACACATGGAAGTGGGCCACTGGAAGATCACAGAGTTCTTAAATGAACAAATTCAAGAACAACAAAGAACTTTTTTGTAAATGACTGAAACATATACTGCTTCAAGATTTTGGTTTGCAAAAACTATGAAAGATACTATGGGACAAAGAAGACAGAACTACATGCTCTGAAGTATTACAGGTTTTGTATTGATTTTGAAAAATCCTAAGGGATGAAGAAGACAGAACTATATGCTCTGAAGTATGCAGGCATACTATATCACAAGAATATGCTATTAGGTGTATCTACAAAATGTAATTTTGATCATCATAATGAAAAATTACGCTTTTTTCTGCGGAAAAAAAAAGAGTCAAGACAATACTAAGTTCTAGAGACTACTTATAAAAAGGAAAAATAAAAAGAGATCTAATATATATTAGCAAGTACTAAGTACTATGCCCTAAGTTTTTCTCTTGCCACGAGAAACTTCTAGTTTCTTTTCCCGTGCTCTTTGAGTTTGAAAAAGAGGAGTAGGTGGAACTTGGAAGTGTTTGTGGAACACAACCAACGACTGAATGGTCCCCACGTGACAATGGACGTTGTGAAGATAAAGGAAAATTTGATGCATCTGGAACGCTACTAGTGGATGGGGGTGGCAAGTCTTCTCCAAGAATATGATCACCATCATGATCACCCAAAAGTTATGCATCCAAGTGCTCTAAAACCATGGTTCCATCTTGACCAAAATATATTGGGGTATTTATCCTCAATGATTTCTCTTGTTTCCTTACAATTAACAACATTATCAGTGATGACTTGAATAACATTCTAGGGCCCAATATCTTGAATGGTTTTAATCAAGGCATCTGCAATATTAATACATATCTTGTAACGACCTGAGTAGTCATGGGTTGAAAGGAAGACCGCACCACTAGCAGACACACCAAGAATATTCATCAATGGCCTACCTTTCACATTTTTCCAACCATTAGATACAATTGCTACCCGATGTCAATTCCAATCATTTGTAAATTTTCCTAGAGCACCTTGGATTTTGGCTCTTTCCCTGTCAAGTCCCAAGGTTCCAGCTTTGTCATACTTGGGGCTCATGTATCCTTTTGGGGCACCATTGATGACTTGTAGCATTTCATGCCAATATGGTGAGTGAAGAACATTGAATGGTATATACCACATGCATAGAGAAACCTAAAAAAAATTGCATCCACATCATCTCTACAACCTTCGTCAAGGAAACATGATAGTGTTTTATGCTCTGAAGACGAAGGCGAGAATGCACTAGCATGGGGGGATGCAGATCGGCCAGTGAACATTCTTTGTGCACTCTCATGTTCAACCTTTGATCTTTTGGATTTGTTTTGTGTTTCCTCCTCTCCCCTTTAGTATTTGAGTCTGTGTTCGGGTTGCACACTCACACAAGTTTTGACTCCTATACTCTTACCTCATCCTAGTACATAGTCCCACACATATGCTTTCTCACACGGGTATAGGAACCTATGTATTTTTATGACAATGGTGACATGTAAATTTTGTGGTTCCACCTCCTTTACCTCCCCCAAGCCTTGTGACATACTTCCACAGAGGTGTGTAATTCCTGCCTCCTTTCCTTGGTCTGTGTTGTCCACTTCTATTTCTTCGTCACTATCATGGTTATTTCGACGTGAAGTTCCCACCACCACCATCAAAATAAAAAATGGAACCAAAATTACATACCACATTGACATTGTCATCATGATTGTTAAACCTTGATAATAACTTGTTACCTGCAATAGAATGATGGAGGATAAATGGGAAAGAGTAGGAGAAGAAAACATTCAAATATTCAACATAGCATAATATACTAGTTTACAACAAGTGGATTTTATTTATTTTTAAACAAGAAACAAGAACGGGCTTAAGAGCCTACCTCTTTATCTCTTTAATGGTGGTTGAATATGACTATGGTAGCCTTCAATTTCCCTTCTAAGCTCTCACAAATGGAAGCCTTCAATCTTTCTTCCAAGCTTTCCAATCTCCCTATCGAAGCCTTCAATATTTCTTCCAAGTTCTCCAATCCCTTCCAAGCTCTCAAATCTCCCTTCATTCTCTTTCAATCTTCCCTCATTCCCATCAATAACTAGAAAGAACCCTCTCAAAACCCTCCTAGCAAAGATGAGTGAAATGAGAAATAGAATGAGAGAAAAATGGAGTGAGTCAATGTTTTATTCCCTTAGAAACCTTAGCCATACATTTTCCTCTCTTATGGAACCTTGTCTTGGTTCCCACTCACTCCCAAAACAAAAAAAAAATACCCTCTCTTGCCTCACACGCGCGGATTGAAGGGGAATCCTTAGGGAGCGTTTTTTTAATGGAGGGAGCGCTCGGGGAGTGAAAGCTCCCTGGGCAGGGAGCGAAGTGCTCCCTGGATAGGGAGCGCAACGCTCCCTGGGCAGGGAGCGCAATTCCTAAACACTCCCTTAGGGAGCGTGCTTTGGGAGTGGGGGCGCTCCCCCGCAGCCTAGGTCTAGACTATTTTCTAATTCAGTGAAGATTGAACTTATGGTGTCTTTGTTTGTGGTTTGTCTTGTGTTGGGCCTTAAAAAAATTCACTAAGCTTGATAGTTCTTTGGAATCTTGAGAACCTCTGGTTGCAGAGTAAAATAAATCAAGTCTTACACTTTGTAACATCATGATATGAAAAAACATGCCTGATACTCTGGGCATTACTTTTTGAGAAAAATAACTTTTATGAATATAATATCGTAACGACCACTTTTCTTTTGCCTGTTCTTGGACATAAATTTAAACGTCAAGAAAGCAATGACAGCATTTTGTTATATATCTTGTGTGTACATTATAATTTTTTATAACAAATCTGGCTAAAACACTTATTTCTTGTACAGTCACTTAAGCTGTGTCTGCACTGAATGGTGTGTATAATTTAACATTTTACCAAGAATATAATACCTCCACATTTTGGAAATAAACATGCCGATTGAATGATTGTGGGCTGTAAGCGATCTTGGAAAGTTGACTTCAAGGATATACATTATGTAATTTTTTTTGTGGCATCAACTTTTGTGTTCGAACTATAGTTGCCAAGTTGATCATTACTGGATCACTGAATAGCTAAATTGCAATATGTACAGGTTCTTGACAATCTTCCGCATGACCTTATCTATAGCGAAAATCAAAGTTCTCCTTGGATGGAGGTCCAGCTTGAGAAGCGGCAGCACGAGTATGTTATCAATTATGAGGGTATCATACTGATTTTTGTCATTGCTATAGTTTAAAATATTGTAATGTGTCTATGAAGGTTGTAGAGAAGTAAGGCAGGTAAGGAAAATTTGTCAAGGCAAATGTCAAATCTTCCTCTATTGGTAGAGTCTTGATTACTCTTAAGCAATCACTTCCAAAGCTAAAAGAACTCAAAACATCAAGATGTTTGATTGCATGCTTCTTTTTAGTTTGACGCAGATGAAAAAATATATAAATCTTGATAAGAAATGAGTCTGCAGTCATCATGCATCAGGTTAACCATTTATCAATAATATTTGGGGCCAAGTTTTACACAGATATAATTTGCGTGTTGGGTTGTATACTTGATTCAGTTGATAGCAAGGTTCTTACTAGTGTTTTTAATAGGATAACATGTCCAAAACACATTTCACTTAGATAAGCAGTTTAAGCAACATTCTTGACTCATGATCAATTCAGGGAACAGAGTCATAACAGTATATAAAATGAGACATTTGGGAAATAGCACAGTGACCTATTCTACAGAATGTTTCCTAAAATACAAAGTTGTTTTATTGAGTGGAATTATGAATTCCAAAGCATTGTTGAAGTCAGATCACTGCATAGTGCTATGACATTTTGCCAATCACTGCCCACTCAGGATTTTTCATGTTGATTATTATTCAAGTTCTGAATGAATTCAAGCAGCTTGATGTTTTTATGAATTACTATAATTATCTGTCATTGTTGAAAATACATGTTATATTTAAGAATTACTGAAATGCGAATAACTGTAACCTCAAATTCTAGGAAAAAGTTTGTTATTGTTACCCTTTGACAATCTCCAGCAACAAAATTCATGTTAGAATTTCAATTCATGATAGCGGATCTGCACTCAAAGATTTTACCTTACAAATGAAACTGAAGTGTTAAGAAACACCAATCAAAAGTTCAGATTTTTGAAAACTAAAATTATAGAAGTATATATCAGGAGTGTAGACACTGCATATCAGTATTTCAGATCAATCCACAAGTGATCGAGTGTAGATGTGAGAAATACTGAATCTGCAAATCAAAACCAGGAAGTTAGAAATCTGTAGCAGCGATCATATAAGTTGTTATTAACACTGATAGTATAATTACAAATGACTACTTGTTTGCTTATGTGCCCTCCATCTCTTTTATTGAACAAGAGAGGTGCTCATGCATGCAAAAATGTCCAAAGATAAAATAGTGTAACCTCTCCAAGTAATCTGCCCTACATGTGCCAAGAATAGGTAGACACTGCCAAGCACACTTTTCATGTGGTCTTACTTTGACCAGTGTCCTTCAAAAAATGGATAAAAACACCTTCTATGGTTTTGTGCAGTTGCAGTTTTCAAAACTTTGTCAAACTGAGAATCTAATCCCAGGGAGAGGTATGCTAGGGTTAGGAGAGTCTTCCTATGGTCTTAGTTTCCCCAGCGAGCTCTTCTAAACTGTGCAAATGGCTTCTTTCAGGCCCGCTCTGATACGATGTTAAAATTCTTCTTAAGAAATTAAGTGTGTTCTGTATTCTTTAACTATAGACTATTAAAACAATAACTGCATGCATAAGGATCACTGAAAGAAAGACATCCACAGTATACAAAAGATTTTATCCTGGGAAACCCTCATGGGGGAGAAAACCCAACAAAGCTTCTTCAATATAGATTCTTCAACAAGTACAATGTCTCTCTCAAGAGAGGTCTCACCAAACAGAAGATAAACCAGAAAACCCTAACCAGAGTAGAGTAGCGCACCACTAGACCAAGATAGTCCTCCACCAGATAACCAAACTGTTCACCAAAACACCCTTCCTCTGTAGTTGCGTCACTCTCTCAAACTTGCGCACTTTTCTGTGTGAGAGAGCTTGTTGTGTGTGTTCTTCAAGTAAGGTGCCTAGCCTCTTATAAATACAAGTTGTGCCCCCTAGGAGGGGCTGACCTGTCCACTTTATCTATCTAATTTACAATTGACTTGTCATGGCACAATAGGGTCGACTTTTACAAAGGCACAATAGGGCCGACGTAACAAATTATTCTTTAGGGGTTTGTCTTGGTCAAATACAATATGAATATAATAATAATATCTTCCGAAGCTACTCAAACTTCAACACTCCCTCTTAGCAAGGAAGGTACTCTTCTGACACGAACATCACGACTGCTTCTGCTCTTCTGTACACTTGACTATTGACTTGTTGAATTTCCATGAATCTATATTGAAGAAGTTTTATAGCCACATCAACATCTAGGGTCTCATCATCCAATCGGGCTTTATGTCATCACGGGGCTTTCACTCACCAGCTCACACAGAATCTGGCATCTAGTTTCACAATGAACTACTAATCTCTGGTTGGCACACCAGACATCTGGTCCACAATGACCAGGCATCTAATCACGAGGATTTGGCGATGTAGTGCGCACAGACTACCCATCTAGCCCAAGGCTAGGAAACACCTCCAACCACACAGGTTGGCCCACCAACTAAAAAGCAGGGTAACTAACCAGCCTTGAAGGTATGACATCTGCTAACCTTGTGCGAGGTCATGCTGACTGCTGCCAAAGTCAATAACTTGCGTACCAAACTTTTTCACTGGAGTAGCAATCTGTGTACCAAACTTTTTCACTGGAGTAACCCTCTACGTACTAGACTTTTTCATTGGAGTAGCTGTAACATGCCTTTGAATGACCACCCATTGCTTCTGCCAAATGCTGAAGTTGCTGCCCTGGATTGCAACTGTAACTCATCACTCCCTCTTACTAGGGACGTCCTTCTGGACCACACCAAGTTTGTCTCTGAAGTATACAAACTTCACTTTCGACAGAGGCTTGGTCAACACATCAACTATCTGCTCATCTGTAGCAACATACTGGAGCTTCACTGCTCCCCTTTGTACCATATCTCTGATATAATGGTACCTGATCTTGATATGCTTGGACTTGTTATGGAACACCGGGTTCTCTGTTAACTTCACACAACTCTGGTTGTCACACCAGATACAAGTCACCTCTAACTCGAGATCAAACAATCCTGTAAGCAACTTTCGAAGCCACATTGCTTCGCTGCTAGCTGAACAAGCTGCTATATACTCTGCTTCAGCCGTACTGAGTGCCTCACTACTTTGCTTCCTGCTAAACCATGAGATCATGGCTGATCCCATACTGAAGCAACATCCAGATGTACTCTTCTGGTCCAAAACACTACCGACCCAATCTGAATCAGTAAAGCCTTGCAGGATTATCTCACGATCTAAAGCATATCTGAGTCTATAATCAATTGTACCCTTCAGGTACCTCATCACATGTTTTGCTGCAACCAAGTGGACACTTCTCGACTCAACCATATACTGACTGAATGTGTTCACCGCAAAACATATATCTGGCCTTGTGTTCGTTAAGTACATCAACGAACCAATCATTTGTCTATAAATGGTGGCATCCACTATCTCTGAAGATGTATCTCTCAACGACTTCAGATTTGTCACCATCAGTGTAGGCATGGCCTTGCAATCCATCATTCCGTATCTCTTCAGAATCTCAACAACATATTTTCCTTGGTTAAGTAAAATCTCACTTGATCTCTGCCATACCTCTAGACCTAAGAAGTAATGCATCATGCCTAGGTCTTTCATTTCGAACTCTGCAACAAGCTTCCTCTTACTCTCACTGATGAGCTTCTCATTTTCCTGTTCGAAACAGGTCATCCACATACAACAATAGTATCACTGGTCTACCATCCACAACCTTAAAGTATAGGTTGGAATCTGCTTTACTCTTGGTAAAGCCCAAGCTCACCAGGAAGCTGTCAATTCTACTGTACCATGCTCTGGGTGCTTGCTTTAACCCATACAAGGATTTCTTCAATCTGCACACGTGTTTGACTGTCATGTGTCTCGAAACCTTGTGGTTGTTCCACATACACTTCCTCTTCTATTACACCATTTAGAAAAGTTGTCTTCACGTCCATCTGGTGTACCTTCCACTTCTTGACTGCAACTATTGCAAGTATAGCTCTAATTGAAGTGTATCTCGCCACAGGAGCAAATGTCTCCTCATAATCTATTCCTTCTTTCTGGGAGAAACCACATGCTACAAACCTTGCCTTGTATTTCTCGATACTTCCATCTGCTGAATGTTTTGTCTTGCAAATCCACTTGGAACGTACAACTGTCTTCTCTTTCAGTCTCGGAACCACATCCCAAACATCATTCTTTACAATGGATTGGTACTCTTCAACCATGGCATCCTTCCATTCTTTCTTCTTTGCAACCCTCTTCATAACTGGTAGGCTTAGCATCAATGATGTCACTTAGCAATGCCACATAGCTAGAGTAATGCTGTGGCCTCTTTCTTTCTTTGAAGGATCCATCTGGAGCACCATACTTCTCTGCATCCTGAATAATTTCCCAAGCCCAAGCTGGTCTTCTCTTCTTGGTATTCATCTCTTGGGATGAGTCTGCAGGTCTCTGTGGTTCTTCCATATCATGATGTTCTATTACAACATCATCACCTGCATCTGTATCTGTAACTCTTGGAGTTCCTCATCATGAATCTCATCTGAATGATTTTGTCTTGATTTGCTGAAAGCTGTATCCTCATCGAAGGTGACATCTCGACTAGTCTCAATTTGACGGTGACCAGGGATGTAAACTTTGTATGCCTTCAATATCTCACTGTATCCAACAAATATACCCTTCTTTCCTGAAGGGTCCAACTTCGATCTCTTGTCCTTGGGGACATGCACATATATTGGACAACCAAATATCCTCAGGTGGCCGACCTCTGGCTTTTCACCTGTAAACATCTCTTCTGGTGTCTTGTTCCCAAGTACTCTGTGGGGACTTCTATTCTACACATACATAGCGGTCTTGGTTGCTTTTGCCCACAGATGCATCGATAAATCTTGATCATGAATCATGGCTTTCACTGCTTTCATGATTGTACGGTTCTTTCTTTCTAGCACACCATTTTGTTAAGGATTGTAGGGATTAGAGAGCTCTGTCTTAATCCCAACTTCCTTATAGAATGCTTTGAATTCATTTGAAGTGAATTCTCCTCCATTATCTGATCTCAAAATCTTTATATTCTTTTCAGACAGGTTTTCAACAAGTGCCTTGAACTCTTTGAACTTGTTGAATACCTCACTTTTAGCCTTCAAAAATTAAATCTAAGTTTTACATGAGAAATCATCAATGAATGAAACATAGTATACATACCTGCTAAGTGAAGCGACTGGCATCGGTCCACACACGTCTGAATGTATAATGTCCAAGGCTCCCTTGGCTTTGCTATCACTGTTTGGAAATGGTTTCTTCACGTTCTTTCCTTGTGCGCATCCTTTGCATATGCTTTCATGTTCCACTTGGATTTCTGGGAAACCTGTTACCATCTTGTTCACGATCGGTAGGGCTTTGTAATGTATATGAGCAAATATTCTATGCCATAGTTCACTTGGAGTAACTGTACTGTGTACTAGCGATGAAATTGAGTGCCCCCTTTAACTTGTATAATCCTCCTTCTTGGACACCAATCACTACAACATCATCAATAGATTTTCCTCTAGGCCACATGAGGACTTCACCATCAATGAAAGCAACTATGAATCCTTTCTCGTCTAAAGCTGAGATAGAAAGGAGATTCTTCTTTAAACCAGGTACATACAACACATCCTTCATCTTCATAGGTTTTTCGGAGTCTAACTTGTAGGATGCTTCTCCTACTCCTTTAATGGGATACTGATAGTCATCACCTAGCTTCACCTTGTGAGGTGAATCTTTCTGAACTAGATCTAAGAAAGATTCCTTATAACCAGTCATGTGCTTAGAAGCACCACTATCAATAAGCCATGTGTCACTTCCATGAGTGATTGTACCTGTAAGAGCTGAGATCAAAACATATTCTTTACTTGAGTCTTCTTCTTTGGTTTTCTCATGATCATGTTCATTATCTTCTGCGGCATGAGCATGATGTCTTTTATACTTTCCTTTTCTGTTCTGACCTTTGGAGTTGGGACAGTTTATGGCAATGTGTCCCATCTTCTGACAAATGAAGCATCTGTAATATGAGAAAATCTCGTGAGGTATGGGTGACTGAATCAGTCTTCGTCATCTTAGTGCTCTTCAACTTCTCCTGGAGCATCATCTTTCGGTTTTGGTTAGGGCTTTGGTAAAGATTACACAAGGACTGCCACATCTGAAATGCAAAGTCCTTACCAGAAATATGAGGAATAATGTGGTCTTTCACTGCATCTAGGATAGTCCTCTTGGCTTTGATGTTCCTCTTCTTGAACTCAGCCAAGAGCACTGCATCAGTAGGAGGTACCACAAGATTTTAAACAATGTCCCATAGCTCACCCTCCTCCAAAATCAAAACTATCCTAGCCTTCTATGGAGACAAATTGCTAGCCCCCGCTAGCCTATCCTCCACCCTCCACCCGACATGGCTGCCAACTGATAAAAAAACGACCAGAGAAATCTGCTGCCCACACACCAATCTCAGGTGTGAATTTGAAGCATCCAATGTGAGACAAAAATCTGCCCAACTGTCTGCAATTTACCAGCCCTCTTTTGTGCCCTTAAGCTCTGATACCATGAAGAATTTTGAGGCTCTTTAGGCTGCTACAGGTCTTAAAATTTGGGACTGTTTTATGGTCACAAACAGGCCTGTTCTTTCACAGATTTATGGCTGCCTTCAAAACTGATTTAGAGCTCATTTAATGCTGCTGTTTAGGGGTTAATTAAAGGATAATTTGCGGTCCACTGTTAGCTCCTTAAACATGCATTAAAATTTAAAACAGTAAATACACCTCTCTGATTTTTAACACTTAATGCTGATAATAAACATGCACACCATAGAATTTTTGGTCAACATGACCCTAGAAAAACCCCCATGAGGAATACCAGTTGAAGAGGAAATATATTATGGAGCTCTTAGAGAAAATTACAGCAAAGAAATGAACATAAGGAACCTGATTTACAACAGCCAAAAGATCTCAAGCTTGGCAGCAGATTTCTCCTTGAAGTGCGCCCCCTCCTTGGGATTCGCACCCTTCTTCTTTGCTTCCCTCTTCCTTGAAGATTTGTGCCTGCTGTAGAACTTGTGTGCTCTCTCTCAACAAGTGCGCCCTTTTTCTTAGCTTGTGCGCCCTCACTCAAGTGCACCCCTTCTTCTTTGCTTAGTGCGCCCTTCCTTCTTCTCAAGGAAATGTACCCCATATCCAATGGTGCGCCCTTCTTCCTCCCTGAACAAGTGCGCCCCACTTTCTCCTTCTCCAAATTCCTTTCTCCTCTTCTTCTCCTTCACTCTAACTCTCAAGTGAATAATTAATACCTCCACCTCCTTCACTTTTCTCTTTAGCCTCCTCATTAGGCTAACCTAGGAATCAATGGCTAGGATTAGATCTTAGCCATCCAAGATCAAGGGTGGAGATTAGATCTCGCCCTTAACTTCAGTTCCCTAAGTCGCTTTATGAAATAAACTTTATGATTAAAAGCTCATAAAGTCACTTTGACTTTATAACATAAAGTAAAGTGAGTGAGGGTCACTTTCTCCCCTTTAGTGTTAGGCAATCAATAACACTAGGGAACCACTTTCCAAGGTACCAAAACTCAACATTCAGAATATTCTGTCTACAATTTAATAACAGATTTACTGTTACACATGTGCTTATGAGTGTACTTCTTGTTGGCACTTTTGTTCTCATTACATTATGCATTCAAAGTTAAAATGAAAATCCAAGACTTGGTATAGCCATGTTGGATTGCAGCATTTATGGCCCTGTAGGCATTTATAGGCTTCCTTTGCACTAATAAAATTAATATTTATTATCTTCATTCTTTCATTGTTTGAATGCAGGTCTTCCATCTCAGAGATATTCAGGCCCTTGCAAGATCCACTAATTAAAAGGTGCATAGACATTATTGGAAGGAAAAAAGCTGATGCTGGCTGGGGTGCTAGAGCATTTTTGGCAGCAAGAAACATTTTTTCAAGACTTGCTCCAAAATCACGAAGGGCTTGGATTCCTACAGGTTGCCTGGTATGGTGAGAGAAGTATGCAGTTAACAACATGGCATGCTGATTTCCTAATTCTCATACTGTCCTGTATGTTGGTGAACCTTTTATGGGCATGCAAATTTCTTAACGAATTAATAATATATATATATGTGTGTGTGTGTGTGTGTGTTCCTTTTGATATCTTACAACTCTGACATCTCGACCAGAATTCTGAAGATAAATAACTTATTATCTCTTTGAAAAGGTTTAGTTTATCTAAGCATCTTCCAATTAATATATGCTACTGTTCAATCAATAAAATAATTTAAATCTAGTGTGCTCATGTTTACATTTTCATGTTATGCTCATCATATTGATCTGGATATGCAGCAACTTTTAGAGGTTTTGCATGGGGCATTACCAAATATGTCTTTAATTGCATCAGATTTCAGCTATCTACCTGACGTAAAAATCTCTGGTGACAGGGCCCCTTTAGTTTCAAGCAAGGTAAGCATTTTAATTTTTAACATCTCAACTAACAGATATATTGAGTGCTGTAGGACAATAAAATGCATAATATGTCCAGATTTAAGTTCTATTTGTGCTTATTTTGCTTGTAAGTCTCTTGTTATTTTGACCTGCTTTTAAAGCATTTAGGAATAGGACTATTACCTTTAGAGCCATTCCCATGGAGATGATTTATGCATTTCATTTAGTAATTCTTTGCTTTGATTTTCTGTATTTTTTCATTTTATTTACAGTTTTCACTTGATCATATTTTTTGTTGATCTGTTAAAGTAAATAATTGTGGTGTTTCTACTGGTGCATCTAGGAAGGATTGGTACCTTGGAGGTCAAATTGTTGCAAGTTTTGGCATTTGAGCATAAACGTTTTTTTATATATTGTATTCCAAGCTTCAATATCGTAGTCTTTTTATCAAGGTTTCATCTATTTGTATGTTTCCTACTGAATAAGTCTTCACATTATTTATCAGAAAGGTTGTTGCGACTTGCAAGCTAATCATGGCAAGAAAAACTAGTACTAGAAATGATAAGACTTGGTCTAGTGGGTTTATTGCAGGAAAACTGAGTGGGATGAGACATGAAAATCTGAACAAATATTTCTGTGCAAATTTAGACCCAAAATCTTGCAGACATTTCGGTTGCAGACTTGCAAATTTTTGGCAGATCAAAGGAACAAACTTTAAACGCTCTAAACAAATCTGTCCAGCAGAAGCAGACAGTCTAAAGCAAACCAAGGTCAGTAAAAATGCCTGAAACATAATACTGAATGCCTATGAAGGGATGTGCAACTCACACAGTTTAGACTGAGAGTAGCAGAGCAGACAGATGTTTTCTTATCTTTAAGACTCCTGTGAAATTTTCCCTAAAGGTAGAATTAATAGAGAATATTTTTGAAACTTTTTCCTCAAAACAATGGTAGAAGTCATGCTGCTAGGGTACCCATGTAGATTCCAGTCAAATGTTGCAAAAAATATACACACCAAGCAGCAATAATGTGTCAGAAAGTTTGGCATGGCAGCCTTGAAATTGACGTGGGGTGACTGAAACTTGACATGGCAACACACATAGAAGGCCTGGTGTTGTAGTCCAGGCAATTGAGACAGACATCCAAGAGAGACTACATCGTGAAAAGTAGGGAGAGTTACCGGTAGATCCTTACATAGACATCATAGAGGTAAATGCACACACATAAGCATAGATAAAGACATACACAAGTAATGAGAGCCCAAAGAACAGTTCTTTATTAAATGATATAACAGTACAGCACAATTGTATACAACCTCTCACATGAAGCTATTTGAGCCTTCATGTGCTTGTCTATTTATACCTCTTTCAGGCAGTTGTAACTACTTAACTGCCTGGGTTGGTCGGTTAACAGATACTCCGACCGACCTCTACTTCTGACTACATCAGTCAACCAACTAGTTCTTAGTCGACCGTCGGGTCTAGTCGACAAAATCGACTAGCCCCTACAACACCTGGCATGTGCAGAATAAATTTGGAAGCTAGAAGATGCTTTCAATTTCATAACAGGCCAAATTCTCCTAGAAAACAAGTTTTTGGAGTTTGGGGTGTTACATATGCCTCCCAGCCCCAGGTACATTATTTTACTGAACCTTTTTTCCAGTTATGAAGTAATAAAAATGTATAGGGAGAAAACAATAGTTAGACTTGAGATATGAGGGGTCACTGAAGAAAATGGTAGTCAGACCTATTAAAGGAGGGACATTCTGTAGAATACTGACACTTCAGTTGTGACCAAACCTTGTCCGGGAGGGGTTTACAATTAGCAATTGCAGGTACACATGGCTTTTCCAGGTGAAGTTTGGAATCTATGATCTTTGGTCACAAGAAATGATTTTAAAGAGAGGGTTGTTTGTCAAAAGGACATTGAGCTTGATCAACGAGTGGCACAGTTTTGTCTATCTATGTTGGAACTGATCATTCCAACATTAGGCAGAGAATGCTTTTAAAAAATGCAAATCTATAGCTAGAGGCAGAGAATGTTTTGGAAGATTCAAATGGAATATATTTTGTCTATGATTTTCTGGTTTATGACTCTATATAAATTTTTTCAACCGACACATTTCGAGTGAGCATTTCACTCATCATCAGGGCAATGAGAAAAAGTGTTGCAAACGAAGGAGGATGGAATAATATACAAGGCTATCATTGATTAATTGACTAAAAGAGAGAAGGAAAAGAAGCATAAAGAGGGAGAGAATAGAATTCAAAGTAAGGAGAAAGAAAAGGAATTTGAGGGTAACCAATCAATATGAAGAAACCTAGAAGAGGGAAAGGATGCAAAAGCAGACTTGACAGAATGAAATTAAAAAGTTTTAGATTTTTTGAAAAGAAATAAAGATTCCGAAAAAAATCAGCCCCAAAATGAAGAAAAGGGAGTGCGAAGGAAAAATGTTGTGGTTGCCCCTTGAGAGCATTAAATGTTGAAGTCACTTACCTTGATTTTGCAGAACAGTTTAAATCCTCAGCAGAACTTCAGTTTGACAGAACACCTCCAAGAATGAGAACGATAACATACATAAAGTTTGATGGAGGTAATCCGATAGCATTCTCATATAGTTGGCTTATAGAAGGCCGATGGAGGCCTCTAGATATAGGAGTGCTTAGTATGGTGATTACCTAGGGGAATCAAATGCAGGGCAGAGTTGTACCATCAGAATGGGGTTGTTTGCAATTCCATGGGGCACCAATGATGGGTTTCAAAGAAGAAGTTGATGTTTTGTCAAAGACATGACTTGTAACTAGGTCATTGTGCTAGAGAGTTGCACCTATCTACTTAGAAGACTTGGTGGATGGAGGTGGACCCACATGTGGTCTTCACATAATTAAATTTGTAGTCATCTTTTGGCTATCTTGTTGGCTAGCTTTGGGGTCTCTCCTGAAATGTTTACAACATGCTTGGGGGTGCTTCATGTGATGTGGAACAAAGTTGTCACACTTAGACTTGGTTGGCTTGGGACTTGGCAAGACTCGGTGACTTGAGAAAGATTTGGCAACAACTCGGTACGTACTAGAAAAACTCAAAAATACTTTGGGTGAGTTTGATAAGTCTTGGCCGAGGCTTACTGAGTGGCATGTTTGAAGCTGAGTATGAGGCAAGTACTCAACCCGGCTAAGACTATGCAATACTTGCGATTCTTGGCTGAGTCAAACGTCACTGGTGTGTTGACTACCCTTGGTTGTATTGTAGCTGACATACACATTTGAGATAGCTTACTCATGGATTGCTATAATTGGACTTGATGCTTATGTGGCACACTTCCTTAGGAGGTTGGGGACCTATGTGGTATGGTGACATTCTTCATGAGGCACACTTGGAGGGCTTGGTTTCTTGCTTGGGAGGAGGACCTACTTGGAGTAGGTGCATAGGGCATTTAGGAGGAGGGCATTGAGCCCTAGGTATCATGGGGACACCTGATTACTTACATGAAGGCTGTGTTTGACTTGAGGATGCTTGGGTTGAGGAGTGTTCATGGAGATATGGTGGACCTAGAGGTGTGCATGGCTTAGGAGTGAGTGTTGGAGTATTTTATACCTTCAAGGGTGGAGCGTTGGACATTGCCTGTGGAACACTCACCTTGGGACCCTTCCTTGATGATTGTGCTTACGTTGCAGCTTGACATGTGTCACTTTTTTTTTGAAAAATACTTCTCAATTTACAAAAACTATTTACAGCAAGAGAAAACAAAAATGGAAAGGTATATACAATGATATTTACATCCTATTCCTTAAAGCAACAAGCATAGTAATAAAATCTGAATAGGCACCAGAGTCAAACCTCATGGCATTCTTGATTAACAAAAACCCTTTCACTAGCAGCTGCATATGTGCCTCCTCTATCCATAAAAGGAAAAGTGCAGGCAAAGAGCTAACCTCATTCTCAAAAGTTGTTTGCATCAAAGCTTCCAGAGAACAAACAAGATATAAATTCTCAAGCAATGCCAAATACTGCTCAGAGAAGAATGTACCACTGATTTGGAGTCACCCAACAACACTGCATGACAATGAAGACGTCCTTGAAGAATAGTTGACATCAGTTTGAACATGCTCCCAACATGAATTGGCCAAAGGACAGTCCCAAAATAAATGTTTCACTATTTTTTCCTTGAGACAGAAAGGGAAAAGCCCATTTGAGAAGCTACTCTTGGCTAGGTGAACCTTGGAAGGAAGGCCCTGATAAATCACTAACTAGGCATATACTCGGAGCCTATAGGACATGTTCATTGATCACACACTATGCAATCTCAGAATCCAACGACGCTCAACATCAGAAGATGCCCACTGTGCATTAAGCATTGGACCAAGTTGATGTCGCTAGTGAAGAATGGAGTACAATCTATGAGAATCATAACTAACCAAGGGGAGCCCAAATTTCCATTCCCAATCATGCCAAAAGGGCCCTTCCATATCTATATTCATTTTGAAAAGATCTTCTTGTGGGATAAGACCAATAATCTCCATAATAGAGGGATGATCTGAAGATGAAAAAGCATACTCACAGGCTTTTTTTCTCACTCAACTGCCATGCTTGAAAACGAGGGAGATCAACAACACGGACACCCTACACCCTCCAACTCCAAATTGACCTTCTAGCCAAATCTCACTCGGCTTGCCTGACATCTGCCACCTTACCAAACCACCTTTCTCCATGCTGACCAGATACTTTTATAAATAAAGGATTCATCTATTTGAAAACTAGGAGGATCTGAGATGATATCACAAAGCCCAAAGGGCCCTCTAATTCTGGTTATTATTACAAAATCTAGCACTTATGCAAAGCCTTCACAAGATGCTAAACTTGGTAACAATTGGAAGTAATTGCCACTATCACCTAGGAAAGTACTTCCCTCGTTTTAGTGAAGGGTAGAGATCCAACACAAGGGAGGCTTCCCTTGCGACCTCGAGGGATCCTGGAGCAAGCTAAAGGCAAGTCTAAGGCCCCCTATATTTGTTGCTTGATGAGATAGGCTAGGTTTAGACAAGACAAGTTAAGAGAGAGTTTAGACAAGACAATTGATCAAGTGCATGTGTGTGAGGTGTTCTAATGCATTCAATGCCAACAAGAGAGTCTAAAGGAGGGAGAATGAGCCCCAGAACACTAGCTATCAAAGAGGAAGGGATGCTGTAGCAAAACTTGTAAATAGAAACAATGTACTTCAGCATGCAACAGTTTTGTAACAGCAGCAAGCAAATGACATTAATTTAGTGAAATGCAATGGGATATGTGTGCTAAAGACTAAGTAGAAGGTCAATAAACCATAGAGCATTGCTTGCTGCAGCAAAACTTTTAATAAAGACATTGATACTTCAGCGATGACAGTTTTATGAAAGCATCAAGGAAACTTGCTTCAATTCAACAATGCAACCATTGAAAATATGCCCAATACCAAGTAAAATTCATATAAGATGTTAAACAATGATTATGTGCTTTGGTTATTGTGAATGCAAGTTAGTTAGATGCAATTTTCTCAAGCCCTAATGGCCGTAGCAGACTTTTATAACAGCAGGAATTGAATGATGAAGAATGCAAAGCGTTGAAGTGGTATGAGCACGGGAATGTAGTTAGACACCTAAACTATCAAGTTGCTTTGAGAGAGAGGGAGAGTTTAAGCTAAGTTAGGGTTTTGTTGTCACTTGCAAGTAAAGAGACTAGTGCCGTTTCCTTCTTTGGGCAAATGGTGTCAAGCAACACCTTAAATTAGAAGCTAGATAGCCAACAAGACCAAGAGATTTGAAACCCTAGGACTATATCCTCATAGGGCTAGGATCAAACCTCAAAGAAACTAACCATAGGGTTTATACCCTCATAAACCCTAGTGCCATTTTCTTCTTGTATAGTGTCTAGTTTGAAAATCTAAGTGAACTAGGTCAACCCTAAGGCTTAAACCCTCATAAACCCTAGGTCTTGAACTAGCAAAGACAAACCCTACGAGGATAAACAATCTTAACCCCTAGACTAGGTCTTAAATGATTCAACAAATTAAGATGAATGAAAATAGGGAGGGGGATAAACAATCTTAATCCCTCAGGTTTCTAGCAAAATGAACCTAGCATACAAGGTAACATGCAACAATTAACCATCTAATAGAGAATCCACTATAATATACCATGAACAAGCATTTAGACTTGAAGAAGAACACTTACTAGACCAAGTCGCCATTCATGAGGAAACCCTAGCTCAAAAATGATCCACCAAAACAAGAGAAAGCATCCACAAGATCATCCTTCATGAGGTTCGCACAAGTAATCCATAGTGAAAAAGAAGAGGAGAGCAAATAGGAGTGTTTCTCACAAGTGGTGAATTATGATTTGGCTATGAGGTAACACTAGCCTCTTTATATGAGGCAAACCTAGTGCTATAACCCCTCAAAGCCCCACAAAATACAAATAATCCATGATACAAGTGAGATAGGTCAAGGCCAACCCCTCAAGATAGCCTCTCATGATAGGAAAACATGCTAATACACCAAAATATGTCCTCCAAGATCGCACGTGTGTGACGTCATGCTCCAAGAGGGTGTAGGAGGCCTCCAAAGGCCATGTCTCATCATCCAATGGTGCACGCAAGGTGGGGATCATGTCTCCTCATCAAGAGTCATGCCATATCATCAAGGACCCAAATCATCATCAAAGGGTGCCCCAATGGCAAGCTAACCCCATCAAAACGTCCTAATGTATGACGCCATCATCAATATGCTCAATGTCTTGGGTGAAAAGGCCAGTGTCCAAGGTGGGGAAGAGACATGCCATCTCTCTGAAAGGTGTCCAATCAAATGCTAGTGCAACGTCATCCATCAAGGCTTGGGCAAGCCCTGGGGTGCATTGTCCAGAATGTGGGATTCTTGCCCATCTGCTTGCCAACATGATCGTATCTACAATACAATAGCTCATTTGTCCATCGTCCAAGGTCTAGGAAGTGTAAAAGGTGCCTTAGGTGATGTCAAGTCATCAAAGGACCCAACGCTCTGCCTCCGGTGTGCAAAATCCTATGAAAGGTGCATAATGTCTTAGGGAAAGGCATGAGACCATCCTCCAAAAGACCATGTCAAAGTGTATCAAGGTCAACCAAGTCAGTCAAAGCCATAGAATCAAGTAAGACCAACAATTACAAGGGGCAATAGCCCTTAGAATCATACAAAGTAATCCATCGCTTGATACACAAGCCACATGAACAATTCACATGAGATATCCCCTTCAAACTTCACATTAACTCAAGACTTTATGCAATTTGGAAAGTTTCGGTATGGGAGGACCATCAAAAGACCCTATTAGGTGTGTCAGTACCCAAGTAGAGGGATATTTCCCAAGAAACTCCATCAAAGTGTAAGTGTGATAATGAAACATGATGGGCTTACTTCGTGGCAATGGAATCATTGGCATGCAGGATACTGTTGATGAATGCAGCTATGTGAGACATTCTCCAGCTTAAAAACTTGTGAGGTGTGTATCATTGCAGCTATGTGAAGTCTTTCTCTTAGCTTACAAACCTGAGAGAAAGCCCCTAAGAAGGGTACGTGGTTCCTTCTTGAGACAGAGCTAGGAACGTAGAGATGACGACCTCCATTCAGAGAGTGAGAAGAACTCTAGATGATTATTCAGTGGAAAAGGCGATTTGATGAGTTGGACGTGCCTGTGGTTGAGCACAAGGTGAACGTGTGAAATCCCAAATTGCTGGGTGCATCGTCATGTGAACAGAAATGAAGATGATGTGTTAGCCTCCTCTGAGCAACAAAGTTGACGAGAAAACTCCAGATGATTCTCCTGTGTGAGGCAGTGGGAAAGAAGATCTGTAGAGTGGACGTGCCTGTGGATGAGCATAGGTGAATGTGTGTAGATCTGGTTCTTCTGTGTAATGCAGTGAGCCAGAGCTATGACATCCCTATGGATGTGCCCCTAGTGGATTAGCACTAGTGGGTGTATCAAATCCTTTACTATATGTTGTTCAAGAGTCAGACCTGCCTGTAACCCTAATTGTTATGTAAAGGGTACAGGTCGGCCTCACCTTAATGTGATTAATAATAAATTTAAAAGATAATTAATATGTTTAAAATTAATAATAATAATAATAATAATAATAATAATAAAGTGACTTAGAGAGGTTGGCCCTGTTGAGCCAATAGACGCCTTTGTTGATTGGACAAGTCTAATATAAGTAAGGGATGATTCCCCATTGTGGAATCATATCTTTCTTGTGAGTTTGGAAATTTCAGCAAATACATCTACTTGGGAAAAGGTGCACACCTCTCTTGGGCACTAGTTTTCTAGGGCTTGAGCACCCTCTTGTGTGCTAAGGTCTTTCTTGGTGGTGAAGGTCTTTATTTTGAAGAATATAGCAAAGGATTTGGCTGGGTTTTCTTCCCTTGTTGAGAAGGGTTTCCCAGGATACTTCTTGTGTTCTTGTGCATGGTGTTTCTTCTTGTGATCTTGGTCTGCAACATTATTGTTTATGGTGAAGTGAAATGCTAAAATGGAATGAACTTCATGCTTAACCTAGATTATGAAAAATCAACATGGTATCAGAGCAGAGGCCTTGAAGAACCTATTGCACAAGCATCTACCTGTCTCCTCTCTTTTCTGCAGAACCGTACGACCCTCCTAGGGTTTCCAGAAAATTCGTACGACCTTCCTTTATGAGGTGTTTCAGCCCTTAAACACTTGAACATTGGGGCTAATTTTGGCATAGGAGAGTACGACCTCCTCCAACGCATCTCCAGAGACTCTCAGAGTGACATTCCGAGCAATTTGAAATTTTGTCCCTAGGGTTTCTAGGGTTTCGCCAATTTCTGCAGAAATTTCAGAATTAGGGTTTCTGCAAACTCATTGAAGGAGCTCTTCAACTCACCAATGTTCTACTATCTCTCAAAGGCTTATTGTTGGCAGTCATAAGTCCAATAAAACCTAAAAGTGCTAGCCTAGCCTAGCCGTTAGGTTTTCTAGCCTAGTTGACAAAGGGTTGTGAAGAATCTAAAATTATGATGAACAAAAACTATGATGGAAGATAAGCTTGATGGATCAAGCAACTGCAAAGTTCTTGAAAGACACAAATTTAGAGGAAGACTTATTGTGGGTAATACAAAAGGGTTTACTAGAGACAACTATCAATGAATGGAAGGAAGATGACGTCAGAACAAGGAAGCCAATCACCTACTCAAGCCCTCACTTTGAAGGGCCAACTTCAAAATAACAAAGATGACAAAAGGTGACATCATGACTATCTTCTTCATAAAGATTTCAGAGGGTAGAGATCAACCAAGAGCCATTGGAGAAATCATATCAACATCCTCAGGTCTGCACTTGTATATATTATTTGTATCATTGTCATGAGTGAAATTGCAGGAGGAAGGAACCTTTGCTGAAGTCATGGATCCGGAGGGATCTCAGTGCATTCAGAGAAACAACACACTCAAAGTAAAGACTCCAGGTTTGATTGTTGTAATTGTCATTCATCTAACCTATATTTCTAAAAGTTTTCTACATTACAAGTAGGTGTTGTAGCTGTGACAATATTCCTTAAAATGTTTTGATTCTAGAGATGTACTCATTATTCTCCTTTAGGAGATATTCTTGTGTTGGTTCTTTTTGTTTTCTTGTTCTAGATAGGTTAATAAGAAAAGAAGATGCTTATGCTTCAGAGGGAGTCACTTGACTCAGAAGGAGCCAAAACCATTTGAGAAAGAAGAAGAATAGAACCATCATTGAGACAACCAATGTTACAAAGCATGATCAAAATCTTTCTAGGATTCCATGGGAAGAAGCATGCATGACACAGTATATGTGCAGAAGAAGAGTCTTCACTAGACTTTGAAAAAAAAATAACTCTCGAAGAAGTCTTCACCGGAATGAAGCCTGAGATTGAACACTTCAGTTTATTTGGGTGCCCAATGTATTTTCATGTACCCAAAGAGAAGAAGTCCAAGCTAGATCCTTTAGGAAGA
>JZKD02S0200295.1:231285-247693 GCA_000966675.3 Picea glauca | reverse complement strand
GTGATGGATTTAAAGAAGAAGATTGATGATGATTCGGACGAGATTGATCCATAGGTGATTGGATCACTAATGTATCTGGTCAACACCAGACTTGCTTCATACCATGTAGTGCATGTGCCTAGTCATTTCATGAGTCAACGGAGACATATTCACTAGACAACAACAAAACATGTATTGAGATATATACAAGGCACAGTTGGATATGGCCTGAGATATGCCTCTAGTATAAACTTGAGTTTGTAGGATATGCCAATTCAGATTGAGCAGAAAATACAGTGAACCGGAAAAGCACATCCGGCTGATGTTCTATCGTTAAGTTTTCCATGGTTTCCTAATGCAGCAGGAAACAAAACTCTGTAGCCTTGAGTACCACAGAGGCAGAGTATATAACATCGAGTGTGCGAAGCAATGTGGCTTCACAAGCTTATGACAGATTTACTTGACCATGAGATGGATCCTATGATGATAACCAAGAGCCGTGAGTAAATCTCCTTAAGAACCCAGTTTTTCTTGATGGATCGAAATATGATGAGATGAAATATCCTTATTTTAGAGATATGATGCAGAGGAAAATTGTACACATGCAGTACCTTCCTACACTTGAGCAGATTGCAGATATCTTCACCAAATTAACTTTGTGAAGAATGGCTCCCTAGTTGAGAGGGAGTGTCGATAACTCCAGCCAAGACAAAATTCAAAATACATCCATGTGAGACTTGGCATGATAAAGAATGCCTCCCTAGCTGAGAGGGAGTGTTGATGAATGCAACTATGTGAGACATTCTCCAGCTTACAAACTTGTGAGGTGTGGATCATTGCAACTATGTGAAGTCTTTCTCTTAGCTTACAAACCTGAAAGAAAGCCCCTAAGAAGGGTACGTGGTTCCTGCCTGAGACAGAGCTAGGAACATAGAGATGACCTCCTCCATTCAGAGAGTGAAAAGAACTCTAGATGATTATCAAGTGGGAAAGGCGATCTGATGAGTTGGACGTGCCTGTGGCTGAGCACAAGGTGAACGTGTGAAATCCCAAAGTGCTGGGTGCATTGTCATGTGAACAAAAATGAAGATGATGTGTTAGCCTTCTCTGAGCAACAAAGTTGACGAGAAAACTCCAGATGATTCTCCTGTGTGAGACAACGGGAAAGAAGTTTTGTAGATTGGACGTGCCTGTGGATGAGCACAGGTGAATGTGTGTAGATCTGGTTCTTCTGTGTAATGCAGTGAGCCATAGCTATGACATCCCTATGGATGTGCCCCTAGTGGATGAGCACTAGTGGGTGTATCAGATCCTTTGCTATATGTTGTTGAAGAGTCAGACCTGCCTGTAACCCTAATTGTTATGTAAAGGGTACATGTCGGCCTCACCTTAATGTGATTAATAATCAATGTAAAAGATAATTAATATGGTTAATAATAATAATAATAATTATAAAGTGACTTAGAGAGGTCGGCCCTGTTGAGCCAATAGAGACCTTTGTTGATTGGACAAGTCTAATATAAGTAAGGGATTATTCCCCATTGTGGAATCATATCTTTCTTGTGAGTTTGGAAATTTCAGCAAATACATCTACTTGGGAAAAGGTGCGCACCTCTCTTGGGCAATAGTTTTCTAGGGCTTGAGCACCCTCTTGTGTGCTAGGTCTTTCTTGGTGGTGAAGGTCTTTCTTTTGAAGAATATAGCAAAGGATTTGGCTGGGTTTTCTTCCCTTGTTGAGAAGGGTTTCCCAGGATACTTCTTGTGTTCTTGTGCATGGTGTTTCTTCTTCTGATCTTGGTTGCTGCAATATTATTGTTTATGGTTAAGTGAAATGCTAAAATGGAATGAACTTCATGCTTAACCTAGATTATGAAAAATCAACAAATATCGTATTTGGTCCATTTCCATGGGCGCCTTTGTAGAGGGAGTGCTTTTTGCTTGAGATACCCTTTTCTTGATTCTTTTTTGCATTCCAAACCCCTCTTGCCTTTTAATATTCATTTATTGCTTTGCAAGTCCTCTTTTCAAGTTTCAAGCCTTTGCTCTCTCTTTCATTTTCTTATTGGGATAAAGTCCTTTTATAGATATGCATTCAGTGCATAAGGACAGGGTGTGATTACCATTAGAGGGGGTAGAGCTCAAGTTGGCCTTTGGCTTCTAAAGTTGGCCATTCAGTATCCCATATTTCTTTCTTACTTTTATAACATTCTTTCTTTCATTTTTGTAGCAGCTGCATCAACCTTGACATTCTAGCCCTTCTTCTCATAAGAGAATGAACCATGGGCCCTTTTGGGATACATGTAAAACCATTACCAAAGTCTAGTCCACTGCGAAAGGCTCTAGGATGATAAGTGTTAAGTAGGGAGGGGGGAATGGAATGTTACCCTTATCAAAGCTTCCCAATAGTACCCCTATTCCCCAAGAGTGATGACACTGGACTAGGATAGCTAATGATGGCCACTAAGGTGAAACAAGGCAAAAAGCATAACTTTTGAGCTTATGATTCATTATCCAACTTCAACCCATGATCCTTACTCAAATGCTCAATGTATTTAATATGACACTTTATATGAAATGAGGACTAATGTACCCTATAATGTGCTCGACCACCATCTCCCAATGAACCATGTTGATTGGGTGTGATGAGCTATGTTGATGAGGAGAGAGGCATCTGAGGGGGATGTTGGGTTATTGCCTATGAAAATTCTGGTCATCGTCATCATTAGGATCACTGTCTTCATTGCGGGCCATGAAACATGATCTTCTCTAGTTAACCCTACGTGAGAGGGGGTAGCACTGGAAACATGTTGAGTTGAGAGAAATTGATGTCTCAGAAGAACTTGCCAGGGTGAGGATCCTTCCAAACATCGATCCACGTACTTAACTGCCAGATTACTCCCCGAGTTGCCATATTAATCAACCCAAGATCACCCTTTCCCTTGGGCATGATATAGACATCCCTAAGAACCATAGGCAGAGCTCGTAGCCCATCGTATTCGTCCCATAAGTAAGAGTGTTAGAATTGCTCCAATTGATGATACTGGGCCCTACTAGGAAGCTAGCAGGACACATAATAGATATGAGAAGCTTGGAGAATCCTACCCACCACGGTCAACTTGCCAACAAATGAAAGATCCTTGTACTACTGGCAGCCGGGGGAAGACCCATACCAAATAGGTTGCCAAGATACATAACAGTAACACCAGGATGAATAAAATTCCATGCTGTTGGAATCCATGTACGGGGCTCATCAAGACCAACAAGCCAGTAATTTGTCTTATGGTCACTAACAATCGCCCCAAAGGCATCACAAAACATCGACAAACAACCTCTAGCACCAACCATCGAATCCTAATCAACTCACACGTACAAGAGTGGATAATTTGAAAAATGATTGTTCACCATCTCTGAATTATCAAGTAGAGACACACCCCTCAAAAGACCTTGTAAACGGGTAGATTCTAACAAATAGCCAAGGGCATTTGCTATCAACACATAAAGATAGGGCACTGAGGGGCCCCCTTTTCTGATAGATTTGAAGAGGTGAATATGAGGAGACAATGTGTTATTCATTGAAACAAATGTAGAGGCACAAGAAAATAATGTACTAACCATCCTCACACATCGCAGACCAAAACATAGATAGGTCAACATATCAGTGATGAATGTCTATGCAATCCAATCGTAGGCTTTGTCAATCTTCAAAAAGAGAGCTTGTTGACTAGTCTCCCTGGCCCACTCCATAGCCTCCCAAGCTAAAATCACAGTATCTAGAATAAAGCGCTCTTGAACAAATCCTGTCTGTTCCTGGCGCACAGTCTTCCTAACTACATCTCTCACACATAATGCCACATCCTTGGCAATGATTTTGTAAGTGACCCTTAGCAAGGTTATAGGACATAGCTCCCTATAGAACCTCTGGGAGCATTCTTCAAAATAAGCTTAATCAAACACTGATTAAGAGACTCCATGAAACACTCATTGGAAAAGGATTTAGAAACTAGACAACAAAAATCATTTCCTACAGTATCCCACATAGCCTTGTAAAATTCACAAGGCAAACCATCAATCCTAGGGGATTTCTCATTCTTCATCGAGCATAGATCTATAGGAAGCTCGTCCTTCATAAAGTCCTTGTCCAACCTATCACAATCTACAACAAAGACTTTGTGGTGGACCACCCTATAGCTAGCATTCCTAATATCCACAACCCAAATTCGACAAAAAGGAAGGAGATAAAATATTCTCAAAATGTTCACCAAACATACCTCAAATTTTATTTAGATCCTCCTCAAGTGAACCATTAGCTCTGCGAAGACCAAACACCATACAATCTACCACTTTCTTCTTAAAAAAATCAACGAAGAACTTGGGATCTGTAATCCCCTTGCTAAATCCATTGCAAACGAGCACACGCCTATGCTCCTTTGGCTATGTACTCCTCTCTACGCACCACCAATTCCAACCAAGTTGCATCCTTTTGAAGAATAGTGTTATGTAAATCCTCCTCAAAGAATGTACAGACCTGCTCCAACTTCTACATGTCCTCTCGAAGCTCCCATCTACTCTTGCATGTAGTCATGCACTCCCAACTTGTCATGAACTTAACAATTCTTCGGATTGTTGAGATTTTGCTTAAGTAGTTAAGAGTATTCAGAATTCCTTAATCTTTAATTCATTAGCATATTAACTGCATGAGAATCATTGAAAGAAAGACATTCACAGTATACACAATATTTATCCCGGGAAACCTTCTTGGGGAAGAAAACCCAACAAAACTTCTTCAATATAGATTCATCAACCAAGTATCGATACAATGCTCTCTTTAAGAGAGATATTCCATAATATAAGATATACACAAGCTAAACCAGAAACCCTAGATGTAGTAGGGTAGCGCACCACTTCCCTCAGATACATCCTTTAAGAGATAATCAAATGTCTCCCCAAATACACCCTTCTTCTGTTGCTGCATCTTCTTCTAAGGCTAGTAAACTTGTGTTATATGTACTAAATGAGGCACCTAGCCTCCTTTATACAACAAATGAACCATCCCCTTTTAACTTGGTCAGGGCTGACTTGTACAATTGTCACTTTCTAATTTGTATTTTCCTTTTGTAATGGATCAATGGGGTCGACTTTACAAATATGATTTAGAATTATTCTTTTAGGGTTTTGACTTGATCAAATACAATAAGAATATCTTCCGAAGCTACTCAAAACTTCAACACTCCCTCTTAGCAAGGAAGGTATTCTTTTGGCACGATCTTCAAGACTGCTTCTGTACGTCTGTACTCTTGACCATTTACTTGTTTTTTTTCGAATCTATACATCACTAAAAGTTCTGTAACCACAACATGTATTCGGGGTCTCATCATCATATGTAGCATCTGTCTAGTGAGCACAGCCTCATCATCCTTTCGGACCTTGTGGGTCTCGACGTCCTTTCAGACCTTATGTCATTACAAGACTTCATCTAGCTCACACAGAACTAGGCATCTAGCTCACACAGAACTAGGAAACTATCCATCTCACACAGAACTGGGCAACTAGCCCTAAAACTAGCCCTTCTGGTTGGCACATTAGTCATCGAGCCCACAGTGACTGGGCATCTAACCACAAGGGTTAGGCGATCTAGTGCGCACACACTAGCCATCTATCCCAAGGCTAGAAATCCTCCAACCACACTGGTTGGCCCTCCATCTTGAAAGTTGGGCATCTTCCAGCCTCGAAGGCTGGGCATCCTGACCTTGTGCGAGATTAGGTCGACTTGTGCCACAACCGATAATGTGCCCGTGAGTGACTACTGCTGCTGCCACACTCTGCATGCTACTGCTCTTGGAATCACATCTGTAATTAATCACTCCCTCTTACGAGGGAAGTCCCTCGGGACCACACCAAGCTTGTCCCTGAAATACTCAAAAATTATCTTTGATAGAGGCTTGGTCAACACATCAACTATCTGCCTCTTTTATGGCAATATACTGGAGCTTCACAACTCCCTTTTGCACCATGTCTCGGATATAATGGTACTTAATCTCGATATGCTTTGACTTGTCATGAAACATAGGGTTCTTGGATAACTTTATGCAACTCTGGTTGTCACGAAAGATATAAGTCACCTCCAACTCGAGATCAAAGAACCTTGCAAGCAACTTCCAAAGCCACACAACTTCGCTACTAGTTGAACATGCTGCTATATATTCTGCCTCAGCTGTACTGAGTGCCACACTAGTCTGTTTCCTACTGAGCCATGAGATCATAGCTGATTCCAAACTAAAGCAACATCCTGATGTACTCTTCCAATCTGTGACACTTCTGACCCAATCTGAATCAGCATAGCCTTGAAGTCTTATCTCACGATCCGAAACATATCTGAGTCCATAGTCAACTATACCTTTTAGGTACCTCAATACGTGTTTTTCCGCAATCAAGTGAAAACTTCTAGGTTCAACCATACACTGACTTAATATATTTGGCCTTGTGTTCGTCAAGTACATCAACAAACCTATCATCTGTCTATACATGATGGCATCAACTGTCTCTGAAGATGTATCGGTCAATAACTTCAGGTTCGTCACCATTGGTGTAGACATGCCTTTACAATCCATCATTCTGAATCTCTTCAGGATTCCTAAAACATATTTTCCTTGGTTAAGGAAAATCTCATCCGGTTTCTGCCATACTTCTAGACCTAAGAAATAATGCATCATACCCAGGTCTTTCATCTCGAATTCTACAACAAGCTTCCTCTTACACTCAACGATGAGCTTTTCGTTTCCTGTTAGAAATAGGTCATCCACATATAACATCAATATCACTGGTCCACCATCCACAACCTTGTAGTAAAGGTTGGAATCTGCTTTACTCTTGGTAAAGCCCAAGTTCATCATAAAACTGTCAGTTCTACTGTACCATGCACTGGGTGCTTGCTTCAATTCATACAAGGCTTTCTTCAACCTGCACACATGTGTCTCGAAACCTTGTGGCTGCTCCACGTACACTTCCTCTTCTACCACACCATTCAAAAAAGCTGTCTTCATGTCTATCCAATGTACCTTCCATTTCATTATTGCAGCTATCGCAAGTATAGCTCTAATTGAAGTGTATCTCACCACAAGAGCAAATGTCTCCTCATAATCTATTCCTTCTTTCTAGGAGAAACCACGAGCCACAAATCTTGCCTTAAAATTCTTGACATTGCCATCTGTTGAATGCTATCTTGTAGATCCATTTGTAACTCACCACTGACTTCTCTTTTGGTCTCGGAACCACATCCCAAACATCATTCTTCATAATGGACTGGTACTCCTCAATCATGGCATCCTTCCATACTTTCTTCTCTGCAGCCTCTTCATAACAGGTAGGCTCTGCATCAATAATAAAACTTAACAATGCCATGTAACTAAATATGGTCGTGGTTTCTTACTTTCTTTGAAAGATCCATTTGGAGCACCATACTTCCCTGCATCCTGAATAATCTCTCGAGCCCAAGCTGGTCTTCTCTTATTTGTAATCTTCTCTCATGGTGGATCTGCAAGTCTTTGTGGTTCTGCCATATCATGATCGTCTGGAATATACTCTTTTGGTACAACGTTATCACCTGTATCTTTATTTGCAATCCTAGGGGCTTCAGGCTCCTCATCATCGACCTCATTTGTATGATTCTGCCTCGATCTACTGAAGGCTGCATCCTCATTGAAGGTAACATCTCTGCTAGTCTCAATCTGCGTGTGACTAAGGATGTAGACTCTATATGCCTTCGATGTCTCACTATATCCAACAAATATACCCTTCTTTCCTGAAGGATCCAACTTCGATCTCTTCTCCACGGGAACATGCACATATACTGGAAAACCAAATATTCTTAGGTGACTGACCTTTGGCTTTTCTCCTGTAAACATTTCTTCTGGTGTCTTGTTCCCAAGTTTACGGTGAGGATTTCTGTTCTGCACATATACAACAGTCCTGGATGCTTCTACCCATAGATGCATTGGTAAATCTTGATCATGAATCATATCCTTTACTGCTTCCATTATCGTCCGGTTCTTTCTTTCTGCCACACCATTCTGCTGAGGATTGTAGGGAGTAGTGAGCTCCTTGTTAATCCCAACTTCTCCGTAGAATGCTTTGAAGTCATCTGATGTAAACTCTCCTCCATTATCTGACCTGAAAATCTTTATCTTCTTTTCAAAAAGATTTTCTACAAGGGCTTTGAATTCCTTAAACTTGCTGAATACTTCGCTTTTTGCTTTCAAGAAATAAATCCAAGTTTTATGTGAGAAATCATCAATGAATGAAACATAATATACATACCCGCTAAGTGAAGTGGCTGTCATCGGTCCACACATGCCTGAGTGCACGATGTCCAAAACTCCTTTGGCTTTGCTGTCACTGCTTGGAAACAGACTCTTCACGTTCTTTCCTTGTGCACATCCCTTGCATATACCATCACGATTCACTTGAATCTCTGGCAAACCTGTCACCATCTTGCTCACGATCGGTAATGCTTTGTAATGTATGTGAGCAAGTCTTCTATGCCATAGCTTACTCGGATTTACAGTACTGTGAACTAATGCTGAATCTGAGTGTCCCTTTAATTTGTATAGACCTCCTTCTTAAACACCAATCACAATAGCATCATCAATAGACTTTCCTCTTGGCCACATAAGAACTTCACCATCAACGAAAGCAACTCTGAATTGCTTCTCATTCAATGCTAAGATAGAAAGGAGATTCTTCTTCAAACTAGGTACATACAAAACATCTTTCATCTTCATAGGCTTTCCGGAATCCAACCTGTAGGAGGCTTCTTCTACCCCTTTAATGGGATAGTGATAGTCATCACCGAGCTTCACCTTATGAGGGGAATCCTTTTGAACCGGATTTGAAAGAGAATCCTTGTAACCAGTCATGTGCTTAGAAGCACCACTATCAACAAGTCATGTGCCACATCCATGAGTGATTGACCCTGTAAGAGCTCATATTGCAACATATTCTTCACTTGAATCATATTCTTTTGTTCTTTTCTGAGCAGGTTCATCGTCTCCTGCGACACGCACATGATGTCTTTTATCCTTTCCTTTTCTAATCTGATCTTTTATGCGAGGACAGTCTCTTGCAATGTGTCCCACCTTCTGGCAGCTATAACATTTGTAACTTAAATAATTTTTTGGAGTCTTTTTTTGTCTTTTGTGACCTTTGAAACTTCCTGTGGGGATGAACCTCTTTTCTGCTCTTTCCTTTTCTTGTATATGCTGCTAGTGCTTTATTTTCATCATCACCCAATTTTTCTTCTCTTGCTGCCAATCTAGCTTCGTCTTGAGTGCAATATTCCCATAGTTTGCTAAACTTTGTTAGCTTTCTTTTGGAACAGATTCCTTGAATAAATGATTCCCAAGACTTTGGGAGACCATTCAATGTAGTCATTACTAGCTCATCTTCTTCAACTATGTCTCCAATGGCTTCAAGTTGTTCTTTGATTTGAGACACCCTCGTAAAGTAGGATTGAATAGTTTCTGAATTCTGCATCTTCACATTCTTGAGCTGTGTCCTCAATGTCATCTTCCGGTTGATATTCTTGCCTTCATATAGTCGGGATAATGCATCAAACATCTACTTTGGAGTCTTCAATGATGAGACATGAGGGATCAAGTGATCCTTGATAGAATCTGCAATAATCCTCTTTGCTTTAACCAGGTTCTTTTTGTGCTTTGCCTTAGCTTCATCTCCCTCTAGCTCTTCAACTTCTTCTTCAATGAAGCCTTCTAGATCATTTTTTTCTAAAATGAGCATCACTCTATATTTCCATGCTCGGAAGTTATCAACACCCTCAAGCTTCTCGTCAAGCTTGGTGTTGGAAGTCATTTTTCTTTGAGATCTTGAAAAATATGACGAATATTGAAATTTTGCAAAAAACGAATTTTGAACTTACCAGTGAGTGTGTTATGCGAAGGCGACGTCCTTTCTTCAAAAATATGCTCCAACTTCAACCTTTAGATGCCCAAACGTCTTGACGAGTGTTCCACGGGGATGCGTCCCCTAGGGTGGGGTGCGCACCCCCCACGTTTCCCACACATATGGTACGAAGGGGCTCCTGGGGAAACATTTCCCTAGGTCTCCCTTTTGGGGAAACACAGGGAGACGCAGGGGGGTACGTTTCCCCAGTGTGGGGGGCGCATTTCCCCAAAAGGGGTGCTTCTGGGCGTCCCCCCTTGAAAAGAGGTGCTTCTGGACACACCCCCTCCAAAGGGGAACTCCTGGGCGTCCTCCCTAAATTTTTGGATAATAAGAGTCAAAAAAAAAAAAAATTAGAAAAACAAAAACACTTTTATTAAAAAGTTAAAAACCTACCTCACATAGTGACATTCATATTGATGGTCCTGATGACTTCATGCAACAGATGGATGTAGAGGACTAGTCAATGAGATTGACTCCTTGATGCTCATTTTATTTTCATTGTTCATTGCCCATTTTTAATTTTCAATTGTAACTTTTAAGTCCTCACTGTAGATATTGATGACCTCATATTGAGTCTTTGACTCGTCAGTCTTTACTATTTTTGAGTTTGAGTAATTTCAATTTACTATTTCAGACTTCCATATCTATTATTTTTCTTAATACTAATTTAGTAATTAGATTCTAGAATGATGAATGATGAATTTAAATCAATGTATATAATATTTTAATATATCTTTTCATTTATGATTTATGAAACAATGTATTTCATCACTGAATCTGAATCATGTTTATTATTTATATCATTTACAAATTTGAATTTAGTATTAGTTTACTGTTTACTATTTACATTGCACAATGATGAATTTACATGGGCGGAATTGTTATTGATTTTATCATTAATATCTATATTTTTTTTTATAATTTTAGAGACGGGGAACCCTATGCTAGGGACACCGACGCCCCCCCGTCCCCGATGAATTTCCCCAAAATTTGGGGGTGTTCCCACATGTCCCCCCTGTGCGTCTCCCCGCTCCCGCGCACCCCTGTTCTAGGGACTTGGTGGAACATTGGTCTTGGCTTAGGGTTTCATGAGGAAACCCTAATTTTTCAACTTTTGAATTTTTAGATCTGATCCTGGGGAAAGATGCACCCTCCTTAGGTGACCTCCTTGGTGTATTTATCTTATCCAATGTCGTTTAGAAAGTGGGTGACATCATCACCTAGGTTTTCATTCGAAAACCCTAATTTTCCAAAACATGTCAGATTGCAAAACTGATCCGTGGAAAAGGTGCGCTAGACTTGGGCGAGCCTTTCTGTGGTCTTATCTTGCCCAACGAGTTCCTCTAGATTGTGAAAATGGCTTCTTTGAGGGTGGCTCTGATACCATGTTGAGATTTTGCTTAAGCAGTTAAGAGTATTCATAATTCCTTAATCTTTAATTCATTAGCATATTAACTGCATGAGAATGATTGAAAGAAAGGCGTTCACAGTATACGCAAAGATTTATCCTGGGAAACACTGTTTGGAAAGAAAACCCAGCAAAACTTCTTCAATATAGATTCATCAACCAAGTAAAATGTCAATACAATGCTCTCTTCAAGAGAGATATATGCCAGAATATAAGATATACACAAGATAAACCAGAAACCCTAGCTGCAGTAGGGTAGCGCACCACTTCCCTCAGGTAGATCCTTTAAGAGATAATCAAATGTCTCCCCAAATACACCCTTCTTCTGTTGCTGCGTCTTCTTCTAAGGCTAGCGAACTTGTCCTTGAGAGAACTTGTGTTATGTGTACTAAATGAGGCACCTAGCCTCCTTTATATAGTGAATGAACCATCCTCTTTTAACTTGGTCAGGGCCGATTTGTACAGTTGTCACTTTCTAATTTATATTTGCCTTTTGTAATGGATCAATGGGTCCAACTTTACAAATATGATTTAGCATTATTCTTTTAGGGTTTGGACTTGATCAAATACAATAAGAATATCTTCTGAAGCTACTCAAAACTTCAACACAGATAGCAACCTCCCACCACACCAACCCACCTGTCTCCCTAATAGGCCAAGGGACAAGGCTTCAAACCCTATGAACAAGGAAACAAACGTCGTGGGACACCAAATGAGCAACATCTAGCTCAAACAAAAATAAGGGCTTTGAGTCCACCACATTCACAACTGAAATGGAAGTCTGGATGGGTAAATGATTCGACCCACTAGCCTCAATTAACAGATCAACATGCTTTCGGGAGCCGAAAAAAGAGAGGTCCTCTTGAGGACCATACTCCTTGCCCAACCACGCCTGAACCCTATCCATCACCTTCATGAAATTGGACCAAGTAAACCACCCCCCATAATCAAGCCCTTTCTTTCCCTAGTTAGGAATAAAGAGCTGAAGAGAAGCCTTACATCTCCCCCAAGCATGCTTTTTAAATTCAATAATAACCACTCCTCCACCACCTCGATCACCCTTCTATTTTCCATATTAAAGTCTCTATCGAAAATCCACTTTGCATTTGACTGAGAAGAAGCCATCTATTCCCAAAGATTCAACCTAACCGAGCTGATATTAGGGGCATACATTGAAAAAATCCCAACAATCTCTCCTGAATCAACAAAGTCACTCACATACGCTTGTTGTCCAGATCATATGCAAGATTTGTAACAAAACTCTACAAATATGGGGAAATGGCCAAAACCATCACCCCAAGCCCTTGAGAATGATCCGTAGTCCAAAAGGGACCATTCTAGGCATAACACATGCAGGTTTTAAGCTCAGATTCAACAGACCATACCTCCTACAAAAAGACTATATCTGGCTTAAATTTTTGAAGCATTCCATGAACAATCTGATTATGATTCGGGATTGTCATCCCTCTTACATTCTAAGAAATAACGGAGAGCTTCATTCTAAGAAGAGCTATTTCCCAAAGTGTTGAATCTATTGCTCATTGCTATATTCCCCAAAGAAGAAGCATTGTTGTTTGAAGAAATGGAAACAACTTCCTTGAACAATTTCACCCACGAAGTGGGACTCAATGCTCTACTAGGCTTGTCCAAACAAGTGGGAGATAAGGTGCCTTTTTGCATGTTGGACTTTACCTGCCAACCATCATCAACATCCATACCCTACGATTGATCATTAACCCTTGTTGAAGAAGATGGGATAATGTTTTAACTATGGGAGCCATCCATAGATCCTCTTGCAATTGAATCCAAGGTTGGTTGTAAGATAGGGCCTCATGTACTCTTGATAGACTCTTGAACCATACACACACCAAATCCACCCTTGGAGCTCTGAGATTGGCGAATCAGATGCCCACCATCCTTGGCTTGTGGGTCATCCTCCTTGCCAACTTGGCCAAAACCAACTAATGGACCAACCTTATCAACAAGAACAATTGAAGTTGTAGCACCTATACTCTAGGAATAATTCTGAGGGGGCAGTCTCTAATTGGGTGGTCTTGCGCTTGACATGTAATGCAGGCATTGGGAAAATTTAGATAGCGAACCTTTTGTTGTCAGTTTTCGTCCATTGTAATGATAGATATGAGTGGAGGTAGCTTCTTTTTTAGATCAACTTCGACAAAACCCCTTGAGCTGGCTTGAAACAAATGGTATTGGTCATCTGGAATCAACATCTTGATAATCCGATTGTCAAACAGATCCACAAAAGGATGTGTATCAATTGGAAGAGAGGGAAACTCCAACCACAATGGATAGTGCACTTGCCCCCAATCCTTTGGATTAAAATATACTTGCCATGACCGAACATAAGCCAAAGGTTCCACAACATTCCAAGTTTGTTACTACAAAACATGCCTTGCTGCAGCTTTAGTATTGAATAAAAGGAAAACATATTTGAATCCCAACCCTAAATATGAATTCAAAGACACCCCTTTTTCTCCCCAGTTCAACATGAACCATTTATTAAATGTAGCTTTATCTAGCATATGACCCAAGAAATAAAGAATCAACCCATGATGCTCAAGGTTCTATCTTCCTTCTGAATATTGCTTGTTATTGGCCAGAAAAAAATTAAAATCCCCTTCACCCAAAGACTTTGGACTAGCCTAGGCTTGGAACCACCATCCTCAACAACTGTCGACACCTGTGAGTTGTGACGAAGAAGCCTTTTCAAAAGGCACAACAATATTCTTGGTCATTAAAACCCCATTAATCCAAACTTTCTTTGCACTAGTCTCTCTGTGCTCCACCCCACCCACATTGTCTATGAAAGATAATGCCTCCTTTGAAACTATTGCTAATTACTTCAGAATTGACACATCTTAAGTTGTCTCAACCATTTGGGTCTTGGCATTCACAAACAAACTGACAACCATATCGTTTTGTGCAATTGGCGTATTTGACAATTTCTTTGAAGACAAAAGTGACCATTCTTCTTACGAGTTAAGTTTTGGGTTTGCAACCCCTTTAAACTTTGCAGTCAACGACAACACAACATTTCAACCAGAGCCAATCAGGTCTCAATAATTCAAAGCAAATACTCTAGTGGAGAACGTTTTTGAGAATTAGTCCTCCTTGCATACAAATAACCCTTTTCTTTAATGGCCCAAATTGGTGATCTCCCTCTAGTTGCAGAAGAATCCGATCCTCCCTTCGAAGAATTAAAGTGGCCATGGCCAACAGCCATGCCCATGAGAGATGGTACAATTGTACGACCATGCGATCCCCAAGTCTACTCACTTGCATCTCCTTACCTCGTGATGCTCCATACGGTCGCAGATTTCAATGCCCTTGTGTGGCTCTGTCCCCTGCGAGACCTTGTGCCCTCGACTCTCCCTCCTTGTGCAACTCACTCTCCATGTGTACAGTCATTAGTCGTCACTTGTATTCACCTGCATCAGTCTAATTATTGATATGTGGACCTATATAGTGATTAATTAGGTTGCTTGCTTGTGGACCTTGTCCACTTTATTATTGTTGGCCTCCACACCTTTAGTGTATATAAAGGGAGGAGAGAGCCTTTTCATTCATCATCTTCATCATTGTCATTAGAGATGTGAGAGCTAGAGAAAACTTGTCTCTTTCATATGTATTCTTCTTCTTTGTACTTTGCTCTCTTGTCTTAAGCATTAGGGTTTTTGTGTTGATGCAAGCAAGGTGTTAGGGTTAGGGCTTGCCCTAAGAAGGCAAGGGAAGATAGGGTTTGGGAGAAACCCTAGAGGAGCAAAGGGGTCACTTGTTTTTGTGGTCCTTGTGAGAGAGGAAGACTAGGGTTTTGTGACATTAAAAACCCTAGTACTACTTGGAGTGCTTGATGTGGAGAAGATAGAGGGACACTATATTGTTTTCTCTTGTTCACTTGTGAGATGCAAGTGTAGGTGCCAAAGAGGACTGGTCGGTGTGTGCGCTTGCTAGTTGTGGATCTTTGGTGGAGCAAGCAGCTTTGGTTGGGAGTGATTCCTAGCTAGGAGTTGGTGGCTAGGGTTTGCTATTTATGGTGGATGTTCTAGCTAGGATTTGTAGAGCATGAGTTGCTCCAGCTTGTATTAAGCTGTTTGTACGTACTTGTAACTTCATCTTATGTATATATGAAGCATGCTTTGCTGTCCAAACTGTGTACTTGCCGATCTGATTTTCAGCTTACGTTTTCATGATGATTGAGTAGTTTCTAGAGCTGGTTATGCATGCTTATTTTACATAACTGTTAAGCAGATTTTGTTAGTGATTTAACAAACATATAGAAGCTAAGAGGGCAAATTTTTGTCTAATAATTTTGCTGTAATAAGTAATTTTCAGATTTGCTATATGTTGGGAAGTGTGCCCTAAGGGATGGAAACATTGTTCCCTTGAAGTACAATTGTTCAGCATTTATTTTCTTGATCTGCCTTGTTTAATTGGTTGGACAGAAGTGAAATATACACCGCTATAATTTATATTTTAGATTCAGCTGCAAGGCTTAAAGTTCACATGAAATAAATCCGGGAGACCTCAAGTTTGAGGTGGAATTTCTAAATTTGTATTATAAGCCATTTCAGGAAATTCTAACCGTATTAATAGCTAAAAACATTTATTATTCTCAAGGATTCCTATCATTGCCTCCTTTGCCAGAAGAAATGTCTCTTCATCTCACAGAGGAGATGTGAATTGTGCACATCCTTTTTCCATTCTCCCAAAAACTTTTGGAGCACCATCTTTCCCCACTAGTCCTCTCTTCCCCTTGACTTTAACTCAAGCTCTGAGTTCTCTCATACTTTCTCTCTTTATGATGTCCTTAGGCAGCCTCTGATACAGGTTACCTCTCCTCCCCCTTATTGCTACTTATTCTCAAATTGGGATATTTGGGAGGTAGTAAGTGTTGAGATTTGGGTACCTTGGAAAGTGGTTCCCATGTGCTTATGAGTCTCTAAGCACAAAGGGGGAAGACTATTATCCTTATACTTTACTTTATGATTCTAATTTCACTTTGACTTAGGAGATTTAAGTCAAAAGTGAAATATGTCACTTAAG
>JZKD02S0200295.1:147751-164895 GCA_000966675.3 Picea glauca | reverse complement strand
GGTCCCTTTAGTTTCTTATCGAGAGGCTTTTTATTGCCTTCTCGGGGATCCCCTGGGCGAAGCATCTCTAGGTTTTATTTCCTATGGCTTTTATCTTTTACCAACTTCTTTTACCTCCTGGGCCTTTAGCTCCTTCTTCCCACAAGACAAAGTGTAACCCTCAAAGGTCATCCCGATGGTCGGACTAGGGGAATGGGATAAATGAGCGGGGTATAAGATGTAAAATGATAAAAGATGGTGGGAGCGGACGATGGCTCTGCAAATCCCCTTTGGTGGCTAACCAAAACCTATGAACATCAACTTGCTAAGTCACCCCATCAATCACCCGAACAATGGTCAAGTGGATTAGTGTAAGATCCAAGCAGTCATCAGAAATGAAAGGAACATGATGCAGATATAAGAAGGTTATAACGATCAAATATGACACATACCATGATACCTTGGACCAATTACCTCATGGAGCAAGAGTCCTCTCTGATGCAAGCCCAGGCCGGTGGTGATGGAAGTTGCTACTGCTGACAGGACAAATCTGACGAAGAAGAAGAAAGATGGGCCCTCCAGGGCCATGCTCTAGTCAATCCCGCTCTCGGTACTCCATGTCTAGGACCTGTGGGCCTCGAGACATGATCTCCTAGTTATCCCTAGATATCGGGGATAACAGTGCCCAAAACCCCCAACAAACCAATGCTTCCTGCTTCTGATTCACCGAAAACCCCCAAAACCAAATTCCTCACATCCGAGATCTCCATAGAAAATCCCCCACAGAAATATATCCTCTCCTCAAAATGCTTCCTCCTCCAAAAAGAATCCCCTCCCCGTAAGACTCTTTCCCATCATATCCTCCTTCACCGACTCTCCTCCCCTCATTAATTTCCTTATCTCCCCCTTTAATATCTTATCCCCTTCTTTAATGTCTTATCCCCTTCATTAATATCTTATCCCCTCTCGCATACGTAAAGCATTTAATTAAACAAATTAAAATTATTATGCCCCTTAAATTTATTACCCATGTCATTGAATGTGATATGTAATTAATTAATTAATTAATCAAAAGTTATAAACAATTAATTAATAAATAAATATTTAATTAATAGTATTAATGCTAATCATTGTTTAATTAAAACCATATTAGGACAATTAATTATCTAATTAATTTTACTTAATAATCCCTAAGCATATATTCAACTAGGGTTGTTACATCACAACACTTGCTTCGCTACTATCTAATGCTTTAACTTTGGTGTTGTCATGAATCTTGGAATGAAGCTCACAACAAAACACAAATCAGGTCTAGTGGCTGTAAGATATATCAAGCTACCCACTAGTTGCTTGTATATTGACTCATTAAATGCCTTAGAGTCAGTTTTGGCTGAAAGTTTCAACCCTTTCTCCATAGGTGTAGACAAGATTTTTCATTCTGTCTTTCTGAACTTGTCCGACAAACTTTTGGCATATTTGGTTTGTGAGACAAAAATGCTTCTACCTGTTTGCCAAACTTCTACACCTAGACAGTAGTGTAGGAGGCCTAGATTTGTCATGTCAAAAGCTTTGCTCACATTGAATTTGATTTGTGTTATTGCACTTACCTCACTACCTATAATAGTGATATCATCTACATATATGACTAGAAGGATGATATCATTACCAACTCTTTTGACATACATGTTGGAATTTGAAGGACTCTGCTGGAACCCCTGTTGATCCAAATACCTGTCAATCTTGATGTACCATGCCCTAGGTGCCTGTTTCAAACCATATAGATCATTCTTCAGTCTACAGACCAAATGTTCCTTCCCTGAAACCTGAAAGCCCTGTGGTTGATACATGTATGCCTCTTCCTGCAAATCTCCATTGAGGAAGACACTCTTCACATCCATCTGAAGGACCTTCAAACCATTTTGTGCTGCCATGGTTAGAATGAGACAAATGGTGCTCATCTTTGCTGTAGGAGCAAAGGTCTCCTCATAATCAATGCCCTCTTGCTGAGAGAACCCTTTTGCAACCAACCGTGCTTTGCACTTGTCAAGTGTACCATCTACCTTGTACTTGACCTTGTACACCCATTTGCAGCCAATGGGCTTCTTCCATGATGGAAGTGGTGTGAGATCCCAAGTCTGATTTTTCATCAAATTCTCATGTTCGGCTACCATGGCCTTTTTCCATTTAGGTCTCCCTTGTGCTTCCTCGAACATTTTTGGCTCATAGATTTCCTGAATATTAGCCATAAGAACAAAGTTGATTGTGTTTGTTGTCTGTTTGCTCTTTCCTCTTGATGATTGTCCTTCGATCATTTCACCTATTTGAACATCTTCGATGGTGTTGTGCCACCACTTGGGTCTCTTCTTGGGATCTTCCTCATCCAAGTCAATATTGCCACCATGACTTGGGCCACTTGTATCTGGATCAAAAACTATTGGTCTAGGAGACTCCTCATGCTCGGAATCTCCCCCCCTTCATGTGGAGCTACCTGAAGCTTGACACCTGAATCCTCGACCACTTCTAGCTTCTCAATAATTTGGAACTTGGGAGAAGTTTGGAAAGGTCCAACCTCCTCATCAACAACATCTCTACTAAAGATCACCTTATCAGTGTCATTATCAACCAACCTGTAAGCCTTATGAGTGTCGTTGACATCTAGATGGGGGCCCTGACTGTTCTTCTTTGTCCATTTGCTTTTTCCCTTGACATTGGATGCAAAGGCATGTTCCATCTCATTGTTGCTACCAAACTGTTTTTTCCATCTGTCTTGTTGTAAGAGCTTATTGCACAACTCTCCAAACTTCAAGTCAACATCTGTAGCGTTGATGTTCATGGTCTCTATGAAGTGCTCATAAGCACGTGGTAAGCTTTTTAGCGTGATTACCTCCATGTCCTCTTCTTCCATCTTTTGGTCAATGTCCTCCAATTGTTGTTGAATGTCCTTGATCTTGAGTAAGTGCTCCTGTAATGATGCACCTCACTCATAGTGATCGAAAACAACATGTTCTTCAAGAAGAAGGCTCTGCCCTTATTCGAAGTCTCATGCCGATCTTTCAAATGCTTCCAAATCATGGCGGAAGTCTTCCTAGTTTGAACCTTGGAAAGCATCTCATCTATCACGGACAACTTGAGCAGCATCACTAGTTCTCTGTCTTGTCCATCAAACTCATCCCAGTCTTTAACCGCAACATCGGGTCGGGTTGTCTTGCCGAGAACGATATCTGACAAACACATGTACTAAAAAATAGCTAACATACGTTGCTTCCACGTATTGTAGTTCTTCCTAGAGAACTTTTGGTTGCCTTCTAGCATGATGTTGGACAACAAAACCATAGATACAAGTCAAGAGTGCAGAAAAATAGACTGAATCACAGAAACAAATGCTAAATACATGTTCTTCCCTCCCTGAAATTGCAACATGGGAGTAAAAACACCTGTATACTGGCGCTAAAGAACTGTAGCAGCCACGTACCGCTGAGTAACACGTAGATTTGTGAGAAATTTGCCCCAAATCAACCCAAAAATAGTCAGATCTGTGTACCAATAGAAGAAACTTCATAGATCTAGATAGATCTGTCCTCAACCAGCTCAAAAAACAGTTAGATCTGCTAATAACCAACACACAAAAAAATCAATTTCTCCTTGGATCTACTGAAAAATAATAAATCAGTAGCTAAAACTTCTAGATCTGCAAATTTGGGCACCAATATAGGAAAAATACAACGTCAATCTGCTTCCAATTCGTCTATACTGTCAAGGAAACCGGGAAAGAGAGTATTCTAGGTCATAACTCATAATTTTCTGCACTTTTCTAAGTGATTCTGTACGAATGCACTGCTGTATCGTATGATTGTTCCATATGACTTCTGGAATTGATGGCTGAAAACAATCACTGAAAAATTGTTGTATGGTGGCTGAAAATTAAACAATAAACAATTGACCTTGCTTCGAAAAAAATTGAAACAATACTTGGTTTCAATGAAACCCTTTTGGCTCTTTGATGTGCTACGCTTGCAATCCCTTGATCCGTCTTTGTCGACAATAGTGCCTAAGTCTTCACACTCATACAAACTTTATGGCACCCAGACTATTGAAGTCGCAAGAGTGGAAACCTTGTCTTTCAAAGGCCTGATATTCTTGATACGACTTCTAGAACACTGGGCTCTGATACCATATTACCAATTTTCCACCAAGTCTTCAGGACGGGGGGCGTGGGAGTGGGGAGACGCACAGGGGGGCGTGTAGAAGCACCCCTAAATTTTGGGGATTTTAGGGGAATGGGGGATGGAGAGATGTCACATATATAATATAAAAAATAAAAAATATTTTTTTTAAAAATAAAAATAATTATGATAAAATCTCAACAATAACAATTCATCCCATGCAAATTCATCATTGTGCAATGTAAATACTAAATAGTAAACAACAAAATACTAAATAGTACTAAATTAGTAAATTCAAATTTGTAAATGATATAAACATGATTCAAATTCAAATTAAGTAAATAAATACATTGATTCATAAATCGTAAATGAAACAAAAATAGTAAAATATTGATACATTGATTTAAATTCATCATTCCTCATTCTAAAATCTTATTAGTACTAAACAAAACAATAGATACTAAAGTTTGAAATAGTAAATTGGAATTACTCAAACTCAAAAATAAACTATACTAAAGAGTGACAAGCCAAAGACTCGGTTTGAGGTCATCAATATTTACTATTTAGAGTCTAGACTCAAAAATTAAAACTGGAAATTAACAATGGACAATGAACATTGAAAATAAAATGAGCATCATGGAGTCAATCTCATTGACCGGTCCTCTACATCCATCTACTGCATGTGAAGTCATCAGGAGCATGAAAGGGAATGTCACTATTTTTCTCAGAGTCAGAGTCACTCTCTATTTATATCTTTGTTTTTTAACTTTTTATTTTGCTTTTTAATTTTTTACTTTTTTTAAGCCTTATTAGGAAACAATTTGGGGAGAACGCCCAAGAATCCCCCTTTCGAGGGGGGCGTCCCCCACCCTGGAGAATGGTGTCCCCCTATGTCTCCCCAAAAGGGGGATGTCCCCCGCCCTGGGGAGTCGTGTCCCCCTACGTCTCCCCAAAAGGGGGATGTAGAAAAACGACTTCCTAGGTGACCCCCCATCCGGGGTGCATGGGAAATGTGGGTGACGCGTCCCCATGGAACACTGCATATTACAAAAATCGAGCACATAAAGAAAACCAAGATAACTTGAAAGAGTTTTCCGTATTGTATATTAAATGAGAAAGTGAAAGTTTTCTTATATAGGGCTACAATCAAGTCAAGTCAATCCACTTTATGAATGTGGGATAAACCGATAAAGTGAAATAAGACATAAAAACATAAACTAACCTAAAGTCAAATTGACTTATTAGTGCCTAAGTCTATTATTTAGTTGACTATTATAAAATAACATTTATTTTAACAACCCAAAACCACATCTTGTATTTTTTCTGGGTTACCCTCCATTACATCCTTCGGGTTATACATGGGTTTATCCCTAACCATTACAATTCTCATGTGGTTTTAACTTACCATGAACCATTCATTACACCAAGTGGTTTTGGCTAACCACAAACCTTCTTTTGTCATGACAAGTGGTTTTTGGTTTACCATGAAACATCAACAATCAAGCTATGGGGTTATACTTTCCTTATCATGGCTTACAACCATTACATCATCCCTTGACTCAAGTACATACTAAGTTGCCTGACACGGGGACATGGGACACAAAGGACACAAAAATACGAGTATCCAACATGGGCAAGGCGACCCCCGAAAACAGGACATAGAGTACACAAAAATACAAGTATCCGACACGAGCAAGGCGACCTTCGGAAACAAGACACGGAGGACATACACACACACACACACACATATATATTAAAATTTAAAATATGAATTACACATACAAAAATGAAATAATTAAACTGTAAACATTTACATGATGATGATACAAATTCAATCATACAACTAGTACTAACTCAGTAACTACTAAGTTACTAAGTTACTAACATAAATGATGACATTGCCAACTCAACACTGTTGTCCAAACCCATATCATCAGGAAACACATCCCACATATTTGTCTTTCCCTTCAACCACTCTTCTCTCTGCCCAATGCCTGCATATAAGATAGAGGTTGGTGTGCACATATACCACTAAGTTGTTAAGTTTTTACTGCTGTTATTAGGTTATTTCCAAATTTCATGAGCATTCAATGCATTTCTAAAACAATAGTATAAAGAGGATCACTGAAAGAAACACGATCACAAGGTACACAACATTTTATCCTGGGAAACCCTCATGGGGAAGAAAACCCAGTAAAACTTCCTCAATAATAGATTGCCAATACAATGCCAAGACTAAGACCAAAACACCAAAGACAGACCAAGACCAAACATGCACCTCTCTTCTCCTTTGTTAGACTTCTTCCTGCAACTGCAACTGCCTTCAAGATATGCGCACTAGATGAGTGAGTGAGTGTGTTCAAATGAGACACCATCATCACATATAAATACAAGTTGTGAGGTGGCGCTAGGGTTGTGTCTCTTCACTTGGTGGATCTGACTTCTCCTAGAAGTGGCTAAAACCACATTATAATTACTAGGGGACGACTTTACAAATACCACCATACAAATACATGTTGACCAATCCACAAAAGGGGATTTGATCTTATACAAGACCTGACTTGATCAATCCACAAAAGGGGATTTGATCTTATACAAGACTCGACTTGATCAATCTGCAAAAGGGGATTTGATCTATACAATAATAATTCAAATATAATCAGAATATTCTTCGAAGTTACAATATTTCAACACTCCCCCTTAACGAGAAGGGTATTCTACTGACATGACTCAATACAACATCATCAAGAGAAGGAGAGGGAAACATCACCATCAACATTTGGAACACTAACTGACACATCTATAAATCATCAAAAGTTTTTCTCATCGTCAATATCATCATCGTTTACAGCATGGAGCTGGAGTAGCATCATCATCATCATCATCATCATCATCATCATGAAGCTGGAACATGAACATCAATAGCATGAAGCTGAAACAACAATATCAACAACACGAAGTTGGAACATCATCATCAACAACACAAAGCTGGAACAACATCATCAACAACACGAAGTTGGAACATCATCATCAACAACACGAAGCTGGAACAACATCATCAACAACACGAAGTTGGAACATCATCATCAACAACACAAAGCTGGAACAACATCATCAACAACATGAAGTTGGAACATCATCATCAACATGTGGCAACAAAACAAGACAGGTGCTTCAACAACAACATCAGTGGTACTCTGACAGATCGTCCTTACCAGATCTTCGGGATCTGCCCAAGAATCATAAGATTCCCTGGGATATAAAAACCTAAATGAGTTATTACTACTTACTACAGCTGGCATATACATGCACATGTAATCTGACAGACAGTCCTTACCGGACCTTCAGGATCTTCCGAGGGATGATCAGTCCCCTAAGATATAAAATCCTAACGGAGCTACCCGTTGTTGGTCAAGATACCATAGTATCCTCAACATCACTCCCCCTTTCAACGGAGGTCCTTTCGGACAATACCAAGCTTGTCTCGAAAGTACTCAAACTTCACACGAGACATAGGCTTAGTCAAAACATCTGCAACCTACTCATTTGTGCCAACATATTGGAGCTTTACAACTCCCCTCTGCACCATATCACGAATGTAGTGATACCAGATCTCTATGTGCTTCGTCTTATCATGGAACACTGGGTTCTTTGTCATCTTTATGCAACTTCGGTTATCACATAGAATCACGCTGGTTTCCATCTCCAGATCGAATAGACCTGTCAACAACTTCCGAAGCCATATTGCTTCACAACTGGCAGAACATGTTGCAATGTACTTTGCTTCTGTCGTGCTGAGGGAAATATTGGATTGCTTCTTGCTTTTCCATGAAGTCATGGCTGACCCCAAACTGAAACAATATCTTGAAGTGCTCTTTCTGTCTGAAGCACTTTCAGCCCAATCTAAATCATTATAACCGTACATTTTGAAGTCATGATCTCCAGTATAACAGAGACCATAATCCAACGTACCCTTAAGGTATCTCATTACGTGCTTTGCAACTACAAGGTGAACGCGTCTGGGCTCCACTAGATACAGACTCAAGGTGTTCACAACAAAGCATATATCTGGCCTCGTATTCGTTAAATACATCAACGATCCAATAATTTGTTTGTATAGAGTAGCATCAACCAACTCTGACGAAGTATCAACCAAAAGCTTCGAATTCGTTTCCATGGGTGTGGTCATGGCTTTACATTCCAACATGTCAAATCTCTTCAGTATTTCCACTGCATACTTCGCTTGGTTAAGGAAGATCTTCTTTGGGCTCTGCCAAACTTCAAGACCTAAGAAATAATGCATCAGGCCTAGGTCTTTCATCTCAAATTCTGCAACGAGGTTCTTCTTGCAATCTGTGATGAACTTTTCTTCTCCTGTCAAGAGTAAATCATCCACATATAGTAGCAATATAATTGGCTCATCATTCATAACCTTGAAGTAAAGGTTAGGATCAACTTTACTCTTGGTAAAGCCCAAGCTTGTCAGGAAACTATCAATTCTTCCATACCAAGCTCTAGGAGCTTGCTTCAACTTGTACAGAGCTTTCTTCAACCTCCAGACATGAGTCTTTCTATCTTCAACTTCAAACCCCTGTGGTTGTTCTATATACACTTCTTCTTCAATAACACTATTTAAGAAAGCTGTTTTCACATCCATCTGGTGCAACTTCCACTTCATTTTGGCTGGAAGAGTTATGATGGTTCCGATAGAAGTGTATTTGGCTACAACAACAAATGTTTCTTCATAGTCAATACCTTCATTTTGAGAAAATCCATGAGCCACAAATATTTCCTTATGTTTTTCAATACTTCCGTTTGCTGCATGTTTTATTTTGTATATCCACTTGGAAGATACCACATCTTTGTTCTTTGGTTTGGGAACTACTTCCCATACATCATTCTTCATAATGGATTGGTATGCTTCTTTCATGGCGTCCATCCATTCTTTCTTCTGAACGACTTATTCAAAGCAAGTAGGTTCCTTCTCTACGAGATCACACCTCAAGGCCATATAGCTGGAGAATGGCTTAGGTTTCTTGCTTTGTCTCATGGTTCCTTCTGGGGCACCATACTTTTCTGCGTCCTGAATTAGTTCTCTAGCCCAAGCTGGATTTCTCTTGTGAGAGATAGTCATTGGAAGGTCTTGATCATGAATCATAGTCTCTACTGCTTCCATAATCGTTCTATTCTTTCTTTCTGCTACACCATTTTGTTGAGGATTATAGGTAGTGGTGAGCTCCATCTTAATCCCGACATCTCTGCAAAAGTTTTCAAATTCTTTTGAAGTGCACTCTCCTCCATTGTCTGACCTGAGTTGCTTGATTTTCCTTTCGGAGAGGTTTTCTACCAAGGCTTTGAATTCCTTGAACTTTCCAAGTACTTTGTCTTTTGATTTAAAGAAATAAACCCAAGTTTTATGAGAGTAATCATCAATAAATGATACATAGTATACATACCCGCTTAGAGAGGTTGATGGCATTGGACCTGTTATCGCACAATTTGTAGCTAGGTTCAAAGGCTAGAGGATAGAGGCCAAACTGGCCTAACAGGAACCTTCCCCACCCAATGTCACCTCAATGGGGAGGTTCTTTCTATTCAGGGAGGTTAGCTCATGGGAGACGTCCCCGGTAACCTGGGGTTTTGAAGAGGCAAAGATATAAAGGTTAAGGTTAAGTCCCTCCCCATAGGTTACTACCAAGATCAGATAGTTCGACTAATCAACCAATAAATGAAGTGTATGTCCAAATGAGAACACCTGCCTAGAACAAAACAATAGCAAAATAATATATGCAGGCTATAATTCAGTGGGTTAGTACTTTTTGTAACTATCTGACATCAATATATAAGCAATGTGAAACAACAGATATTAATGAGATCAACGTTTTATCAATATAGCAATGGAGAATATCAATTCATGACGTAGCCAACAATGTATTTAATCACTCCTTTACTCAATTAATGCTTTCAACCATCATCTAATTGCTTATCATCAAAAGGTGCTGCGTCAAGATGGAATAACCAAGTATGACGTTAGCCTAGTTAGGGTTAGCTAGTTAGTTAGGGTTTCAAATTTAAAAGTTTTAAGAGGTTGTTTGAGCACTATCACTTCAACGTTGTGAATTTAAGATCAATGCCTAAGGGTAGATGGAGTCAATTAAGGAGAGGACACAAGGTTGAAGGGATAAAATGCTAAGGACAAGAGGGAAGGGTTCTAAGGTGCTGCAATGGCAGGGCCCTAGAATCAAAACCCTAGGGGAAAGAGGCTCACTCCGGTGTTGCTTAAGCAAGGCCTCGTGCTCTTTCCTCCTTCCTTAGGTCAAACTTGACAAAACGGCTAGCATAAAAGATATGTTAAAACAAGAGGATGAGGTGAGGGAGAGTGTTGCAATGGCAAGGCTCTATCACCAAACCCTAGAAGATGGACGACCCTAGGTGTAGATAACCTAGGCCTGGGACGTCCCCCCCTTTTTAACTTCTAAAAGCACAGCTAGAACAAGGGGAAGAAGTAAAAAGAGTGTAGCAAAGGCTAGGCTCTTCATTCCTTCTTCAATGGCTGAATATTTCTCTTTTAGGGGACATGAAACAAGGACCTACTTGTGTGCTTGTCACCTAGGGTTTTAAAGCAACAAATTTATAAGTAAATGCAAGAATACAAGCCTACAACCATTCAATTAAGAAGTTTTGCAGAAAATACACTTACATATCATGAAGAAATAGCAATGCAAACCCTAGTTGTAAACCTTCCTTCAAGAGAAATGCCAAATATGCCAAGAAAATCCTTCCTTCAACAAGTGCGCCTCATATAAAAGACCAAATACCCAAACTAGTGCGCAAAAATCAGACCTCACAAGAGAGTGAGTTGTGTGTTATTGTCAAAATGAGCGAAAAACTCCTCAATATATAGTGTATCATGACCTCTAATTAAAATTAGGTCATTAAAAATAACCGACAAGGCTAGAAACCAAAATCATACTGTTTATACATTAATTTGTTAAATCAAAGCCCTAAATGAGCATAAGCAAGATGTCAAGCCCTCCCGAGGGAGACATTGGCCCTTTTTAGGGAAAAATGCAGCACAAATGACAAAACATTGGCCCTCTTTGGGCCTCCAAACCCTGCCACACGTGCCAGCTGCCCTGTCAGACTGCCACACTGTCAAGATGATGTCAATGGCTCCTAGGTGACATCCTGGGCCATCAAAGGGAGACGTTCCACCTGAAGTGGGTCAACCCCCCTGGGCTGGGCTCATCGAAAGTGTCCTGGATGGAACGTCCTTCTTCTTCTCAGGTGCAAAAGCTCAATCAAGCACTGTCCTGTCTCTACCCCTGATGGGGTCCCAACAACCATCTGATGGGCTCTTCAGCCCCATGGAGGTTCGAACTAATCATCTCTCCATGTGTACCGATCCAACTGGTACCTGTCCGTTGGGCATGGTCCTGCACATCAAAAACTTCGCCCTCCATGGGCTCATTAGTCACAGGGATCATAACAATCTTAATCGCGTTTCATCATTAAGGTTATCAAACATATGCATAAAAACCCTGATATATCATTCAATAGCTCAAAGATATTACAAAGACCTACAATACAAAGTCGAAGAAAAAGACAAAATACCCTATTGGGCTAGTATCCATAAGGAAAGGAAAGTCTCCAAGGGGTATCATCCAAGCCATGTAAAACGAGGTGATGTGGTCAAGGGATGTCCAATGATACAGGTAGAGTGAAAGACAGGGATGCATGATATTACCTGTGGGTGCCTTTGTAGAAGGCGAGCTGTACCCGTCACGGATGCAATTCTTTCCAAGCCCTTTATTGCCTTTATTCTTTTCTTTTCTTTATTTTCTTTCTTCTTTTTGTTTCAAGGACTAACTAGAGGACACTGCCTTGGCGTGGTGACCAGAGTTGACAGTGTTACCCACAAGCACTTTCACAGAGATGATAAGGTTGGCTCGTGATGAGACCCCCTTTCCCTTGGCCATGCAACCAAAGCTCACTGCCCTAGCGTGGTAACCATATAGTGGCAATGTCATTCTGTTAGGTACCCATGAACATTATAGGCTGGCTCGTGATGAGACCCCCTATCCTCTTGGCTAGGTCTTGTTTTGTTATTTTTCTTCGGGTCCCTCTTATTTCTTGCTGAGAGGCTTTTTATTGCYTTCTCGGGGATCCCTGGGCGAGGCATCTCTAGGTTTAGAAGGTCAATGGGATGAGTTCCAACCTCCTTAGAACCCCCAAAGTGTCTGCTATTATGATCATTTGTTTGTTGTTATGTATATGACAGTTTTCTCATTGAGGCATTATGTCAAACATATTGCATGCATGGCTATAGCTTGCATTTTCATCCATGTTTTTGAGTTTAATCTTGTATAAAACAACATGAAATCATATGGAACATAGACTAGAGTAAGCATAAGAGTAAATGCAAAAGATACACAACAAAAGCACACATACCTCCACACAATCCTTGCTTGTTTATTTATTATTAATGGTTGTCCAATGGTAGTAATTTCCAGATCTGATATAAGTAATACAACAACCACTTTATTGGCCTATAATGGTTCCAAAAGGCAAGGAAATAGTTTCAATGATCCTCCTTTTCGATCCCCTAATGATGGCTTCCCAAAAGAGAAGTTATATCATGAAAAATCCACAAATTCCATACCCAGAAATGTGCCTTCCTTGTTGCTTACGCCCTGCTGAAATATGCACAACAAATCTGATGTAAAATTTTCATGAAATGGTTGCAACTTGTAGATCTGATGATGGCTAACTCATATGTGAAGATCCCCTGGTTGTAGATGACAAATCTGGTCACAAATCACTGGATCTCCAATTCCCAATACGCCCTCCTTCATGAAATTTACCCCACTGGTAGAAGAAATGAATGGCCTGATGAATACCCTCAAACACGACTGTAATAAGGCGCTATGGTGATGGCTAGCAACCCTGGAGTGATAGCTATTGAGAATCTGATCACCTCTGTGCAAATCGAACCACTCTCTCAAGATGGGTGCGCCTTAGCTTTGTAGAAACCCTCCAATAATACGTTTGCCTCCACAAAGGCTCCTGGAACTGAATAGATCTGATGTAGAATGGTGAGGGAGGAATCTTTCACCTCCGTGACCAAACTTGGACTAGGTTGGGTGGGATCTTTCACCACCGAGTTGATTTTTAGGGTTTGTTAAGTCAAAACCCTCAAAACCCCCAAGTGCATGGGCTCACTAGCAAGAAGCTAGATCTGAAAACTGATAATCAACATAATGAGAGAATAGAGGCCCCTATCTCTCTTTTATCCTCCCTGCTCACCTTGTCTCTCCAAGTGACTTACTTTATTTAATTATTAATTAATTAATTAAATCAATTTAATTAATTAATCAACCATTTTACCTCTAAAAAGTGGTTTATCCCTCCTTGTGGCTTCTTTGGCCACTGAAAGTCACTTCTCATCATCCTATCCTGTAGTGCTATTCCTCCTGATTCCTGTTGAGCTATTACACTAAGAGGTTCCTCCAAGTATTATGCCCAATATGACCTCCTTAGTGAATTTAATTAACATATAGCCCAAAATAACTCAAAATTACGGAAATCGTCGGAATGCAACGAAACCAAAGCCAAGCTCTGTGGAATGGATCATGATGATGAAATAAGATGAGTGATGCAAGTCGGGCCCAATAAAACCCTTCAATAGCTCCTGTACTCTCTATCACCCCCATCTGGCTACTCTGGTCAGCATAACACTCAATAATATAATGATGTCCCAAAGTGGGGACATTACAGCCCTCCCTGCTAGAAAATTGCTTGTCCTCAAGCAATAACTAAGTCAGTCCACATATAATACCAGGGTCCCATGTCCACCTGTGGGACACAAAGTAGGCTCCATCCAAAGATGAACTATCACGCACTCTACCCCCTGGATCCCATATCAAGATGTGAACTACAATACCTTGTGAAGCATAATCCTGTAACATATCAACACCATGAGTCTCTTGCAAATGACACTTGGCCTCAACCCGGAATGGGACTATCCTCCAAGTCCATACCAAGATCAACACAGTATCCACCAACTGAACATGCTGCTGCCATAGTGAGGTACTACAATACCTCAATGAATCACCCTCAAGTGACATGCTCCCCTCAATACTGAAGCTCAATGGAAAGTCAAAGTGACCTTTCCCTGCAAAGATCCACTCGCCTTTGTCAGTTGATGAGATGCTCATCCCTGCAATCCCCGGGTCCCATGCTAGTCTCTGCCCAGGATTACCATGCTGACGTTGCACTACTATGATCATGACTGTCTCCTCACAGTATACATACTGGATCCCCCACTCCTGGGTCCTCATGCTGAAATACCTGTGAAAACTGAACCTGCTGTCAAGAAGATGCACCTGTAAAAGTATCTCTGTGGAAGTAACATCTGCCCAACCATCTCCATACTCGATCGTGAGTATCAATAGGGAGAACTCGTCTCGCCCCATAGGACAAGCCCCTGCAAGCCCTCTCAAAACCATCCAAGAGTGAAGTATGTTGCTCTTTGGCACAACTTGGGCCTGTTATCCCTGATTTTTAGGGATAACCAAGAGATCATGTCTCGAGGCCCACAGGTACTAGACATGGAGTACCGAGAGTAGGATTGACCTGAGCATGGCCTTGGAGGGCCCATCCTCTTCTTCTTCCATCAGCTTTATCTTGTCAGCAACAACAACATCCATCACCATTGGCTTGGTCCTGTATCAGAAGAGGTTCTTGCTCCATGAGGTAATTGGTCCAGGTATCATCGTATGTGTCACTTTTGATCATTGAAACCTTTAAATATATGCATCTGATTCCTTTTATCTCTAACAACTGCTTGGATCTTACATTAACCCACTTGATCATGCTTGGGGAGATTGACAGGGTGCCCTAGCAAGCCTGTGCCCATAGGTTTTGGTTTGCCACCGGGGGGATTTCTGAAAAGCCATCGTCCGCTCCCATCATAGCACCACTATTTCACCTTATCTCCCGCTCGCTTATCCCGTTCCCCTTGTCCGGGCATTGGGTTGACTTGTTTGTAGGATTGCACCTTATCTCGTGGGAAGAAGGGGCTAAAGGCCCAGAAGGTAAAAGCAGCTGGTAAAAGATAAAAGCCTAGAAATAAAACCTCGAGATGCTTCGCCCAGGGATCCCTGAGAAGGCAATAAAAAGCCTCTCAGTAAGAAACAAGAGGGACCCGGAAAATAACAAACAAGGCCTAGTCAAGAGGATATGGGGTCTCATCACGAGCCAACCTATTAGGTTCATGGGTACCTAACAGTATGACATTGCCACCATCTGGTTACCACGCCAGGGTAGTGACCTTTGGTTGCATGGCCAAGGGAAAGGGGGTCTCATCACGAGCCAACCTTCTCATCTCTGTGAAAGTACTTGTGGGTAACACTGTCAGCTTTGGTCACCATGCCAAGGAAGTGTCCTCTGGTTAGCCCTTGAATAAAAAGAGAAAGAAGAAGAAAAAGCAAATAAAAAGAATAAAGGCAAGAACGGGCTTGGAAAAATTGCATCCATGACAGGTACAACTCGCCTTCTACAAAGGCACCCACAAATAACACTATGCATCCCTGGCTTTCACTTCACCCACATGTCTGGACGTTCCCTAGCCACATCATCTCACTTACATGGCTTGGATGAAACTTTCCTGGAAACTTCCCTTTTCTTGTGGATACTAGCCCAATAGGACGTCTTGTCTTTTTCTCCAGTCTTTTATTGTAGGTTTTTGTAATGTCTTTGAGCTATTGACCGATGTATCAGGGTTCTTATGCATATGTTTGATAATATTGATGATGAAACGTGATTAACATTGCTATGATCCCGGTGACTGATGAGCCCATGGAGGGCGTAGCTTTTGATGTGCAGGATCATGCCCGACGGACGCGTACCATTTGGACCGGTACACATGGGGAGATGATTAGTTCGGACCTCCATGGGGCTGAAGAGCCCACCAGATGGATGCTGAGACCCCCATCAGGGGGCAGAGACATGATAGTGGTTGATTAGGGTCTTGCAACGGAGAAGAAGAGGACGTTCCATTAGAGGCACTTTGGCGGAGCCCGACCTAGGGGGAATGACCCGTTTTCAGTGGAACGATGGCCTTGGAAGGCTCAGAGCATCCCCATCCTCACCGTGACGTCATCCAGCTTCATGGACATTTTTGGAGGCAGACTGGGCAGCAGTGGCACGTGTGGCATGTTGGAAAGGCCCCTGGGGGGCTAACGTTTTGCTCCTGAATGTCTCATTTGCCCTAAAAAGGGCTAGCACCTCCCTTGAAGGGGATTTTACCTTTTTATAGCTCACTTAGGGTTTTAATTGGACAATTTAATGTAAAAAGAGTATTATGGCCTTGCCGGCTTTTTTGTGACCTAAAAGTTAATTAAGGTCATTGATACAGTATATATTGAGGAGTTTTAGCCTCATTTTATCATAACACATCACTCACTCATTAGCGAGGTCCGATTTTAGCGCCCTACTTGGGTATTTTTGCTGGTTTAGTGAGGCGCACTTGTTGAAGGAAGGCATTTCTTGGCATTTTATGGTTTTTTTCTTGAAGGAAGGTGTTACAACTAGGGTTTGCATGGTTATTTCTTAAAGAATTGTAAGTATTTTTCCGCAAAACTTCTTGATTGAATGGTTGTAGTCTTATTTTCTTACATGTATTTATAATTTGTTGAATCAAAACCCTAGGTGACAAGCACACAAGTAGGTCCTTGTCTCATGTCCCCTAAAAGAGAAATTTTCAACCATTGAAGAAGGAAGGAAGAGCCTAGCCATAGCTACACTCTCATTTCTTCTTCTCCCTAAGCTAGCCGTACTTTCCAGAAGTCAAGAAGGAGGTGAAGTCCCAGGCCTAGGTTATCTACACCTAGGGCCGTTTTTCTTCTAGGGTTTAGTGATAGAGCCTTGTTGTAGCAACACTCTCCCTCACTACACTCTCTTGTCTTGATTTATCTTTCATGCTAGCCGTTTTTGCCAAGT
>JZKD02S0200295.1:109033-147701 GCA_000966675.3 Picea glauca | reverse complement strand
GAAGTGAAAGTGATCAAACAAACTCTCAAACTCTTTTCTAAATTGAAACCCTAACTAACTGCTAACCCTAAAGTTGCTGACGTCATACTTGAATATCTCATCTTTATGCAGCAACATTTTGTTTAAGAAGCAATTGAATGGTGATTTAGGCATTAATTGATGTTGTGTTGATTTGTTACATTGAATACCATCTCATTTCAGTATCTATTGAGGAAGTGATATTATTTGCATTGCTATATTAATAAACATTGACTTCGTCAATATTTATTGCCATAATTGCTTATTTAAATATCAAATAGTCTTATGAAGTACTAACCCATCGAATTATAGCTTGCATATATTGGTTTGCTGTTGCTTTGTTCCGGGCAGGTGTTCTTCTTTGGGGCTTCACTTCATTATTGGCTGTTTAGCCAAGACTATTTGTTTTTGGTGGTGACCTGTGAAGGGGGAACTTTACCTTTGTCCTTTTAACTTTTGCCTCTTCAAAACTCCAGGTTACCGGGGACGTCTCCCCTGGGCCTAACCTCCCTAAAGAGAAAGAACCTCCCCATCGTGGTGACATTGGGTGGGATAGGTTCCTATTACGCCAGTTTGGTATTCTATCTTATAGCCATTTGACCTAGCTACAAACTGTGCGATAACAGGGCCATCATAAAATAAAACACCCTACTAACCAAATGGACTCCCGAATCCCATGGAAAAATTGGAAGTTCATCACTTCCAATCCCCACTAACTGCTCATATGTCATACTGATAACTGTCAGAAGCCCTCCATGCTCATCCCTATGAGAATCCGAATCTATGTCGCCCTTTGAGATATCTTCTATCCCATGGCCTAAGATGCTCACCATCACGCCCAAGGTCTCAACTGTCTGTCTCTGATGATCCACCCCTATGCTACTGTATGCAATAAAGACTCTCATGTCAGGTGGTCCCCTGCCCTTGTATATCACCCCCTACACTACTGTCAAGGACGAAAGTATTCGAAAAGGCTAACAGACATATCTGCAAACGACTGTAGGACTGGAAAGTGTACTTTGGTCAATCCCAAGAATTCGACCGAAAGCTCGTCCACCGGTACCCATGATAAATACTCGCATGTGGTCATCATTGAACCCCAACCATCAGGTACAACCAGAGGTAACTCTACAAAATGATGGTCAATCACTCTCCAACCGTCATCACTCCTATAGCTGCTGCTACTGTGAAGGTGATCTCTCAGAACTATGTGCTGTTGCAAAGGAGAGGAATCTCCATGCTCCACTAAGTGTGTCTCCTCCCTGCAATCCAATGCGTCCACCTGAATCCCACTTTACATCTCTCTCATCATCATATGTGCAAGGTGTACTGTCGGATCATCCTCTGTGTGGATATCAACCAATCCCGGAACACAAATGAAAGTGTCCTTGTAACTGCCCCTGGCTCTGGAATCCTCATGTGTATGTGTACGACCGACTGTCTCAGAACTATCCATGAATGGTGGCCCCTATGACACCCAGACATCCTCTAGTAATGTAACTGAGGAACATATCTGACTCTCTGTCGTGATAGATATGGTGTATCTATGACTAGTCTCCTCAATGAGCTCCTCCAATCTAGACTCTGATTCTTGAAGTGCTATCTAAGTGCCTTTCAAGAATCCTCGTGTGCTCACCAACTCATGAGTGAGTCGGTCCACCTCCAAGTCCTGCTCCCTCAAGGCCCTGTGATACATCTCGCCAACCTCCAATAGGTAATCTTTGTACATCAACAACTGTTGGTAGTCGACCCTCATCATGGTCACTCTCTCTCGGAGAGTATGAAAGTCATCCATGGAAAATCTCCCATCTAAGCTATCATGTGCCACCGATGCCCTCCAACAATAATCTGCTACCAATGCATGTGTGTCCTCAATGCATCTAGTGGCTACCATGATCATGTCCTTACTGACTCTCAACTGTCTTGCCAAGTGCCGTGACTCCTGATCACAGTCCTGCTGAGGTGCTACCTCAGGCCCCTCATTGTTAGTGTCACCCATGAAATCCCCAACAATAGTCTCTGCAAAAGGTAAGGTACTGAACTGCCCACTGTCCACTGTGCTACGGGTCCTCCTGTATGCCACTGCACACCATCACCAACTGCTACCCCCATCCAAATCACACTGTCACTCAACCTGCTACTATCATCTGTGCCTGGATCCCATACAGATGTGTACTGACACATGCTATGATCATCCCGACCAATAAGGAGTGCATCCTCATCGCTGCAGATCGGCCCTGGAAGTAAGTGTCCCATCAAACTGTCAGTGTCCACAACTTGATCAAACAATGGAGTCTCCAAAAGAGGTGACTCAATCTCCTCCTGTTGATAGGTGTGTAAGGTCTACTGTCTCCAAGTCATGTCTCTCCTCCTGGGTCTGCAGATCCAAATGCCCCTGATGTACAATCCTCACACAAAGCTCCTCCACCATATCATAGATGCCATCGATATCTTCATGTGTCGTGGCTATCATAGGTGTCTGAAAAGTTGACAGATGTGTCACGGTCATCATAGAAAGCTCATGCTCCTCTACGCATGACTCCTTGAAATCCATGTCTACACCCAAGGGTAGGTCATACGACCTCCTAATCTCATCATATCTCAGTGTTAACATATGTGAATCCTCACACGTGTCACCACTGTGTTGAAGTGTTGAATCCTCAACACTGCCTGATGTGGAAGATAGAGAACATGTGTTATCATCCTGTCCACCGTACTGTCCCTCAGATGCGCAAGAGTCACTAGCATCATTGAACTGCTCTAAATAGGCATCTACCGCTGCATCCTCATACATCTCCTCATCCTCACTGTCATAGTGCACCTCAACAATGTGCACTTTCCCTTTACCCCTGCATCTGTGGTCTGGCTCCCAAGGCTCTTTGCAACTGTAGCAAAGTCCCTTTCTCCTAATGGGTGTAGGGTTAATCTATGCTTCCTTACATCTAGCTGCTCTGGCTCTATTTTCCTCTGCTATGCCGACCCAATGTGTAACCTCATCTTTGCTCCACCTGATTTTTTATGGATACAAACTGTTGGAATATTACTTGAGCCCTAAATCTCTCACTAAGGGCGTAATATTCCCTTTCACAATATACAATCTCTCTAGCAAAGTCCAACATATCCATCTTTCCTTATGGAAGATCCCTCAGGCTGGAAGGAATCTAGGCTTTGTATCCATGCACTAATCCCCATTGGCTGGGAGGATCAATGCTCTGATACAACTGTAATATTCAAAACCAAATCTGACATAAAAAAAATCAGATCTAACTGGTTGAGAACTTTCATCAAACACTTTGCGTGTTTGTTCAAAGTTCTTGGGCAAATCGACTCTCTTGTTGTCCCAACTCTCAAGGAATATAACTGATGTGTTTAGAAGGTCAATGGGATGAGTTCCAACCTCCTTAGAACCTCCAAAGTGTCTGTTGTTATGATTATTTGTTTGTCGTTATGTATATGACAGTTTTTTCATTGAGGCATTATGTCAAATAGATTGCATGCATGGCTGTAGCTTGCATTTCCATCAATGTTTTTGAGTTTAATCTTGTATAAAACAACATGAAATCATATGGAACATAGACTAGAGTAAGCATAAGAGTAAATGAAAGAGATACACAACAAAAGCACAAATACGTCCAGACAATCCTTGCTTGTTTATTTATTATTAATGGCTGTCCAATGGTAGTAATTTCCAGATCTGATATAAGTAATACAACAGGCACTTTATTGGCCTAAAATGGCTCCAAAAGGCAAGAAAATAGTGTCAATGATCCTCCTTTTCGATCCCCTAATGATGGCTGCCCAAAAGAGAAGTTATATCATGAAAAATCCACAAATTCCATACCCAGAAATGTGCCTTCCTTGTTGCTTACGCCATGCTGAAATATGCACAACAAATCTGATGTAAAATCTTCATGAAATGGCTGCAACTTGTAGATCTGATGATGGCTAACTCATATCTGAAGATCCCCTGGTTGTAGATGACAAATCTGCTTACAAATCACTGGATCTCCAATTCCCAATATGCCCTCCTTCATGAAATTCGCCCCACTGGTAGAAGAAATGAATGGCTTGATGAATACCCTCAAACACGACTATAATAAGGCGCTATGGTGATGGCTAGCAACTCTGGAGTGATAGCTACTGAGAATATGATCACCTTTGTGCAAATCGAACCACTCTCTCAAGATGGGTGCACCCTAGCTCTGCAGAAACCCTCCAATAATATGTTTGCCTCCACAAAGGCTCCTGGAACTGAATAGATCTGATGTAGAATGGTGAGGGAGGAATCTTTCACCTCCGTGACCAAGCTTGGACCAGGTTGGGTGGGATCTTTCACCACCGAGCTGATCTCTAGGGTTTGTTAAGTCAAAACCCTCAAAACCCCTACGTACATGGGCTCACTAACAAGAAGTCAGATCTCAAAACTGATAATCAACATAATGAGAGAATAGAGGCCCCTATCTCTCTTTTATCCTCCCTGCTCACCTTGTCTCTCCAAGTGACTTTTACTTTATTTAATTATTAATTAATTAATTAAATCAATTTAATTAATTAATCAACCATTTTACCTCTAAAAAGTGGTTTATCCTTCCTTGTGGCTTCTTTGGCCACTGAAAGTCACTTCTCATCATCCTATCTTGTAGTGCTATTCCTCCCGATTCCGATGAGCTATTACACTAAGAGGTTCCTCCAAGTATTATGCCCAATATGACCTCCTTAGTGAATTTAATTAACATATAGCCCAAAATAACTCAAAATTACGAAAATCGTCGAAATACAACGAAACCAAAGCCAAGCTGTGCAGAATGGATCATGACAATAATTAAATAAGATTAGTTAGATCACTAGTATTAATTAATTACTAAATAGTTATCGGGGAATGATAATGCTTATTAGTGAAGAGGTATAAGGACAATATGAATATGCCTCCTAGTATGATATTCATCTCAGACTATATCAGCGATTCTTTGTTATTATATTTGATGTTTGGATTGTTTACTTTAGAGATTTGCCATCTTCGATTGGTCATTCTCATATATTTTTAGTTATGTACCAATTGATCTCCTACATTGTAGATTAGTGGGATGTATGAAATGCTTCTCCAGCTATGACCTTTTGAAGTACATTAAATGTAAGTTACAATTCAATAGAGCTAAACACCTTTAAGGATTTACAATTTACTGGGCAGTGTGTGATAGGATGTATGCATATCTCTTACTGGGCTTGTGTAACGTTTTTCTCTTTAGTGCCAAAAGTTATGTAGTTACTCTGCACCTGCCACCTATATGGCCAAATGTCATTTGAATCTGGAATAATGGTGAGGCCTCATTTAGAAACCTCGGGAGGCTCTGTCCCTGAATCTAGGAATGATGGTTCGACTGCCACTTGAGCATCCTTTGTGGCTGCTATGAACAAATTACTGGTGAATTCAGTAAGCTTGTGTGCCTGTGCATATATTAAAGCACTTCATGCAAGCTTACATAGTCCACATGCTTGAGCTATTTCTAGCCTTTCCTTGTACAATGATTTTCATATTTCAAGGATTCATTTAAGTGTATAAATTGTTTATTACACTTTCTTATACAACTGCAATCTAACATTTATGTGCAACAGGGAGATGCAGACATATTTTTTCCAACAGAATTTTTGATCTTGGAACGCATTGATCACTACTCTGCAGAAGTTGGCAGTGAATTGATAGATGATAAAACTCTCAAACCAATAAAGAAACGGCGGTCAACAATTGTAAGTTAACGCCCTTATCATATTGTCTAAATGCGTTTTTCTTGGTGTCATCTTGGAGCTTTGACTTCTTGGTGCAATTCAAGATGCAATCTCTTTCAGTTCTCCGGATTTCTTTGTAACTGTGTTAATGTCCCATAAATTGTTGCTGATTGTAGCTTGATACTGCTGATTTTATGGAAGAGTTTGGTCTTCCATCCAAGACAAGGACAAAAGATGGTTACAACCCTCTTCTGGATGATTTTAAGAATACCAAGATTTACCTGAGTGTGCCTACATATAACATGGTCCGAAAGAAGTAGCCTGTAAAAGGATTTAAAAACAAGGGGGAATGCAAGAGAAATCAAAGATGCAGTTCGGTGACGTACTTTAGCTGCCCATATTAATGTCTTGATGTTTTTAGATGCACAACATATACATGGAAGTGTGGAAGTGAGACATATTGTCAATTATAGATTTCACTAAGCAAATAGTTTCAAGCTTCATCTCATTGAATAATTTGTTGTGTATCAAGTACTAAGTGAACAATGGGAGCACGTATTCTGTTTATTGGGAAATATCCCATTCGAAAGCTAAAATGAGTAGAAATAAGATGAAAGGACGGATTCTTCAATTTTGTTGTACAGCAAGGCCTGGTTTATGGCAGCTGTCAAGATCATCATTCTCGATTACATTACCAGTGCGACTGGAAAGTTTTGGTGTTGTTTCTTGGAGTATTTGACACTTCAATACGGAGTCCAAGTTTAATAAGTGATCTACATATGTAATAAAGGTTACATTAAATCACGTGACCATTATAGTTAATCAAGTTTAATAATTATAGTTACTTCAATAGTGAGTCCAAGTTTAATAAGTGACCTACATATGTAATAAAGGTCACATTAAATCACGTGACCATTATAGTTAATAAGCTGTACGTCAAGTAGGTAGCACGACTACCTAATTAATGAAATATAAATGGATATCTCTCATTGTATCCCATGACACAACATTTGCTTAAATTATATAATTAACACCCGTCTATATTCTATATAACGTGTTCTATTTTTAACGTTGCTTTGGGTTAGGTAGATATGATACACCTCAAGAATGACAATCCATTGTAAAGACTGGACGTGTAGTGGATGGCATATACAAATGTGAAAGAGGAAGCAATTGAATGCAACTTTGCATGAACATCACAAGAAATGGAACATGGTGAGTATAAAGGCCTCCGTGAAAATGTTGGAGAAATGGATTAATGCAACTTTGCATGAACATCCCAAGAAATGGAACATGGTGAGTATAAAGGCCTCCGTAAAAATGTTGGAGAAATGGAAATGGATTGAAGTTATAGTAGAGTTGAAGTATTGATCTAAGTCTAACAAAGAACCATCAGACGAAAAGTAAGCTATCCATCTAATTTTAATCATTGATGCCTTGTGACGCAAGCCCTATGGAACCTTCTATCAAAGCTACATAGCGGAAGTACAGATCAACATAGCAACACAAGAAATACATGCACTCCGGGACAGCAGTCATTCACATCATCACAATAACTCTACTAATACCATTGATAACAAATAATGAACAACAGAGATACTCAACATCAATCTGCCAACTGTTTTTATTAAAGCAAATCCAGGTTTAAATATCCCTGGACTTTATTAAGTTAACAACACAGTCGAAAGTCTGCCTTTCGTTTTACATCACAGAAAAACAAAATCCTTCTCTCGCTCTGGTTCTGTTGCTTCTGCAAATCTTCAACAGACTTCAATACCATCGATGGAAGCCAAGGAGCTGCAATTATTAATCCATCACTTAGCCACGGTTCCGATGTCAGTGTTACATGAAGATGGCGAAAGACGTCTTCTCTTTCTGAATATTATGGTTTATACACAAGTCAGAATCTGAATCATTGGAACCATGAAGGTAACGGATTGTTCGCTGTGTGGTAACCAATTCACCAACTTCCAGTCTGGCTGATGTGCATGATGATTTGGAACCCTGTTCGCACTGCCATAATGACGTTAATTATTTTCGCTGCAGAGTGTTTCCTCCCAATCTCGTTTACACTTTGAAATGTTCAAAGGGATACGACGTGGCTAAAAGTTTCGGAATCCATTCGCCTTTTACTTTGAATTTCGACACATATAAACATATGCCACATCCAAACAATCCACGCAATAACACTTGAGGACGTATGCATTTTTAATAGATATTAATACAAGCCTGAAGGACTTAACGTAAGCATTTACCTGCCCTCTCCAAACTGACATTACCCGAATGTGGTATTCCGTCTGGTGCACACCAACGATGCGTTCTGATTAAATTAATCTTAAAAGACAAGACAAGAAACATCAAAGACCTTGGACAAAAATTAGAACGTTTTTTTTTTTTAAATTATGGTTGATGTAAGATTGTGCTATCCCAAGGATTCTCTTTGGACTCTCTTGGTGGAAGAAAACGGGCATCTTACACAAGATTTTTATGAATTAACAATTGCTGTTAAACACAAATTAAAATGTTTTTTTAATGGTTGATGTAAGATTGTTCTATTCTGGGAATTGTACTACATTAGGCTTCTTTGGCCGGAAGAAAGTGAGCATTTTACTCATAAGATTGTTGATGAATTAGCAATTGTTGAATCTATGTCTCTTCTTTCTTTTCTTCTTTCCGTCTCTTCCTTCCTTATTCTCCACTTAGTGCTGTTCTTCCTTTTTTGGTCTCCCACTATTGCTACATTTGATTGTAGAGAATTTTGCATCCCAATATTTATATCCACTATTTTCATTGCTTAGTTGACCTTCAACTTCATTGTCATTATTTCTTCTACTAGTTGCAATTCTTTCACTTCTACCAATTGCTACAAATTTCATCTAATGAAGCTCACTTTCTTTGCTCTTGCTCATTGGTGCTCATTGTCTTGCCATGCTCCCGCTCATGCATAATCACCAACCTCTATTGCAACTCAAACTCTCTCTATTATATCCTTAGGAAATACTAGTAACACTTATTGCTCAAGCATCTCTCCATCCGTGTCTTTCAATGCAACCTCTATGTTGCTATAACTATTAGAATGCAAGTCTTCATCCTGGCGGGGTTCTTTAACTTTATGGAAGTGAAAATAATATTGCATGTTGTCCATCCATTCCATCAATGTTTCTAAATTTGTGATTTTCAACCAATCACATTCCATTACAATCTTCACCATTTCTCCTCCTTGTGTTGTTCTCGCTTTGATACACAACGATAAATTTTTTCTTTTGAAACATTCAATAGCTTACAAATATTCATACTTTTCACTTTGTAATTATATTAATAATCACACCCACAAAGCATTCATAGCATAGTTGTGATCTCTCGAAGATATACAATTGTACCTTATTAGACAACACTACAAAATAAACATAGTTGACATCATCTATATTGACAGAGGCTTTATTGTGGAAACCCCGAGGGGAAAAAACCACTTGGATTGATCTCTTAATCTCTTCTTAATATCTCTATAGAAAATCATTTCAATTAGGCTCTTTGGGCTTTCTATTCGTTCTCATTCCATCGAGTTATGTTGTATTGCTAGGTTGTAGGCCATGGTAGTGCAACACTATTATTACCTTCTCTTTGTATCGAGCACCCTCCCTTTTCTATGTGTTCTCTCTTGTATTTATTTCTCCTCTTGTACAACAACTATCGATTACTTTGTTCATTCAACCTTCTAGGTTCCCTTGTCATTTGATCTTCTCATTGTAATTGTAGATGCTTCTTCACCTTTGCCACTATCTGGATTCATAATTGCTAGCCATCTTTTCCCATGATCCACCTTCTATAGGTTTTCCATCACACCACCATGCATCCTTGGCTATGCCATATGCCCTTCCATCTTAGGTTAGCCTTTCCATATATTATGTTTTAGGAATCATTCATCCAAGCTTGCCACTTGTCAAAATTGTTTTAACTCAAGTCTTTGATAAATACGTCAGCCCAATTAACGAAGTCTTTAAATAATAACTTGCTTTTCTTGTTCAACATACACGTGAATAATCATTTTGTTAGAGATCAAACTCTATTTCAAGTCCATCACACTTCCCAATAGCTCAAAAATGTATGTATTCAATAAATACATGTGTATCTCATACACATCCTTGGAATATTGATCAAGCATCCATTGTATCTGTGTTTTCTCACTTTCAAGAATTTGTAACATATCTATGTCCATGATTCTTGTAACTGTATCATTGTTCATGACTCTTGATTACATGACGCACTCTGGGGTTTACAGATTGGGTATCTTCAAATTCACTCCGATGCTCTTACATAGATTCCCCACCTTAATGAAGAACATGTCCTCATGTTTATGGTGCCATTAACAATCAACCTGTTGTCATTATTTTTTCTGCATTGCCCTATAACTGCTCCATCTTCATTACTCTATTTGTTGCATTGTCTCTTCTCTGTAACTAAGATCTAATGCCACTCTAAGACATAAACCACTTCACAAGAAACACATGTGATTGCCACCATCACAACATTCTACCATCCCCTTCTGAGATAACAACTGCAACTTCCACTACCACTCTTGCCATCTCCTTGTACTCTCTCACTCTCTCTCTCTCTACCACACCATCATTAGGCCAATAACACATGACTATATTGAACCATGCCCCCTTAGAAACATCTTCACTTGTGTTGTTGATCCAGGTGGATATCGGTGGCCACCCATCTTTTCCAGTTGGCTCAAAACAACTTTCTAGCAACTTTGATAATTTACTATTTTTAGCAGTTTTTCGGGTCCTGAACTTCCGGAGCCGTTTTGAGGCCCTAAATGACATTTTTTGGGGTATGTTGCGATCACAAATTTTCATGAAATTTTGTGCAACTGTTGTAGTCCTCGGATAGATCTTTCCAATGGGCTATCATACGCCTAAAATGGAGATCGTATGCAAAAGTTACGACCCCGTGAAGTTGATGTACTGACTTACCCAAACGGGGCCCACATGACTTTTGGCGCTTCATCTCCTAGGGTTAGATTTTTGGATGTTTAGGGTTGTTGAAACTTCTGTTTATTGTAAAAAGGCCTTGAGAGCCTCATTGTAATCATCTTCTTGCGAATGAGCGCAACCGTCACATCTCTTCTCAGAGATAAGCCGCCACCATTCCAACAAGCTTGTTTTCCGCTGCATTTTACAGTTTCAACTTATTTCTTTATTGAATAGAAAACCAATTTTACTGTATCTTTGTTATTTTGTGTTAAACATCTGGTACTAATCTGTTGTCATTTCGTTCTGCTCATAAAATCCGGATCAGTGGTCTCCCAATTTTCTTGGTGCTTAGGTGTAGGCGACTTTTGTTCGCGAAACTATAGAACACTAGTCTTCTCACTCACAAATGTTACACCTTCCCTGATTCAATTACTATGCTACTACCTTTAAACGACAATTTTGTTAGTGTATTCAACTTCTTAAAAATAAAATTATCGGACTTAAATTATTAGGCTTAGTTTCTCAGTGGTGTTCATCATCATGCAACATCTTTTCATCTCTATTTGTAAAATTCTCTCTTGTTGATTTCTTCTCTCTTCTATCAACGATATCATCTTCATCTTCAACAATGCTTTGTCCTACAACATTGTGAGAGGTCCTCTTCAATGATTTCCTTGTTTCCACTTCATCATGTCATTCTACTGTGCTTTCTTCCTCCTTTATCATTTCAAATATTTTTCTACTTCATTCTTCACATTCAAAGCACCTCTTACTCATTTTCTACATTATTCTTGGCATCTCTAAGGTTAGTGGCTTCTTGTCTCTATTTATTCATCATTTTCTATATTATTCTTGCATTAAGGTTTAATAACAATAAATTAGAAATCTACATGCACACCCATACTTCTAAGGGTTAATATGCATAAACTCAAACTCAACACATCACATATTGAATTCCTTTGACTCTCATCCTCCCCTTTGGTTGCAACGTGCTTCCATAAGCTTCCATCTTTTCTTTCACCATAGAGAACATGTGTAACACCCTTTCCTTCCTAGGTCGCTAAGCGCCTTTACCCAATGGTTCATGCGAGTGTGATAGATTGTTACAATAGGTGGTAGGGCTAGATGGATGCATCCAATAGTTAGTCTACTTGGTAGAAGAAGTTTAACTTGGCTAGTGTTGCCTTATAAAGGAGTTTGGAGTAGCTTAGGTAGTTGGCTTGTTTTTAAGAGAATGTGATCCCAAGGGGTGAACTTTCCTTCATGTTGTTTGTTGCAACTGTTGGGTGCCCTTAGATGTATAGTTCCAAGTTTGGGTCCACTTGGCATTGGGTGTGGTGCGAGGCACCTTGTTTTGGGGAAAACCTAAAGTTTGAGGGAAAACCATTAAGGAATCTTCCAAGTAACAAAAGAGGATGCATGCATAATGCAAATCATCCAAGATGAAGTTATGAGTTTTGTGTTGAAGAGGTTACTAGTTCAAGGTTCGACAAGAGAACACAACTTGAACAATGACAACCTACTTTGTTGAAGAATGAGATCTATAGGAGGTAGGTTTGTAGGTGCTTCATGTATTATTTGAGTGAGTAAGGTGGCAATAAGGCAAGTGCTCCTTAAGCTTATTTGTACTTCTATAAAAGAGCCACATGCAGTGGTTGGAACCCCCTTTTGTACTCTACTGTAACATTCTTCAAGTAATAGACTTAGGCACCCACCTTGGGTGTTGCCCAATCTCTTGTGCTGTGTTGTGGTTTTCTTTATGCATTGGATGTTTATTGTTTGCTTGATGCTATATGTGATAATGGCTAAGTATTGAATAAGTTAATCAAGTTATAAATTGTTAATGTTGACCTAGGAAGGGTTTGGGTTCAATGTTGTGTTACAAGGGAAAAACTCTCTATGGCCAAGGGTAAACCAAAACAGATAGGTATGGCTGCAGAAATCAACTCAATTCCAACATGCGCTATATAAACTAATGTGCAATACGAGGAAGAAGCCTACCTCGATCCAATCATTTGATGTCGTTCCACTGTTGAACACTTTGACCCAAAGCTTTACACCTGGAAGGAGTTTTCAACAAACAAGCGATGCAAGTATATAGTGACAATATATAAAATGAGTTAGCACATCAGATGACACAATCCATTAATAAACATTACAAACATGCCCATGCATAATAATCATATATTTGCAAGATATCGATAGGACAAGAAAGGAGTATTTCTATTAATAATTGATCAACACAAGTATCAACATCACAAACTTCTGTGTCGACACGGTTCGAAACCAAGAAACCAAGTTCCTTCCAACTGGGTCTCCACCACTTCAATCCTCCACCAAAGGCAAGTTCGTAGCAAAGAGAGAATGAGATCCTCTTGACAACAAGGGAAGAGCTTGGGGGCTGAACACTATGTTCAGACTTGAGGGACAAAGGGATGCAGACTCAATATGAAGTAATTTATCCAGAGCAACTTTGCTCTCAAAGTTGAATGCTTTCTCTCTCTTTTTCCATAGCTCGAAATTGTGCTCTTATAGCCTCTGGAATGCAACTGAAGGGCCGAGTCAGAACGTTTCCAGTATATGGAAGGCCAAAGATTAGAGATCTTCTGTCGTGACATGGAAACCCGACCTCATTTTGTATTTTCTGGCACAAATCCCGATATACGTGAGCTGTAGTGGAGCATCAAGTGTATACGCATCTTGCAAAGCAGTTAGGGAGTGTATATGTGGAAAAATATATGTTTTTGGCTCTGGATTTATCAAAAATGGGTTGATAAGTCTGCATAGGGAAATTTAAAAAGGCCCTCTGTGCAAGATAACAATGGTGAGGCAAATCTTGCTATAATAGATGCCCCCTAATGTGTGAGATCAGAGGAGTATCTACGATGGCGTCGAAATACATTACAAATAACCCATAAGTGGAGTGGTAGAGAACCAACTAGACGAACTCAATTGCTCATTACATTATGTATTGACTTTGCATACATGGCTGCCAAAAATGCAATGCAGATCCATGCGAAAAATATGCCAACAAGTGTTCATGGCCATGAGTAGGCAAATATAAATGCGGTTACATGCCAATAGCTATCATAGTCATGAACAAGGCCCAGTGAAACCAGTCTCAAAATCAATCTGAAGATATCTGTATACCATGGAGTACAATCTAATCTCCCATGATCACTGAAGTCAAATAGGTATTGGTCCGATGAAATGGAAGCAACAACTCAGGAAGGCTGTGTCTACAAAGTGATGTCTTCGAGTCTTCAATACAATCTGCCAATGGTGCAAGTCTACATCATGTGAATAAATGAGTTGAGGTTGAACACGATGAGACATCGTTTGATTACCAGTCATTGAGGTATACTGTTAACAAATGCGAGACAACCTACCAATGATGAAAGTAGGTGTCAAGGCACCAAGTACATCTCTACAAATGTGAATAAAGGAGCTGGTGTTGCACACTTGAGAGATCCATTAATCAGGAGACATTGATGTATTCCCATTTGTCAATGGCGAGAGAGCTTGCCACTAATGACTGCAAGTCTCGAGGTACTCATAAAACTCCAGGTCTCGTATCCAGAATACATGAGTTGAAGTTGATGGAAAGAGACCTGCTGAAAGGAGAGCATTAAGGCATCTCTCATCAATCAACACGAGGAGCAAAGTAGGAGCTTCATGATTTGGTGGAGATCGGACGAAGAACATGTTCATGAACCAATGACCCTGTGCGTCTTTCGCGTGTGCCAAATGCAAGTGGTACACGAAAAATACCCTTTGAATAGCAGCCAATGATGAAAATTATTGACAAAGGTGAGGAAACCACTAATAAGGCTAATGACATCCAAGACACTGCATGAATCCCAAAGTGTGAATAGATGTCTTGCCGTCGAACACAAGGGAAACCGCCCAATCAAAAACCCATGATGAAATGTCGATTGTTGAGTTCAAGGTGACCTACCAATGATGAAAGTAGGGCCAGGGTGCATCATAAGCCTAAAGTATCATGTGATTCTGAGACAAACTAAGGGTATGGCCAACATGCAAAGTCAAGGTTTCTGAGGAGTGGTCGACACAGGTTGATAGACTTCCTTTGAACAAGAGCATGAGACATACAATGGAATCTGGCAACATAGACTTAATGATTTGACAATTAGATGCAAGAGGCATCCATAATGTTCTCTATAGTGGCTGGAAGATTAACTAGTCGGTAGAGAAAATTCTGTAACGAGATCAACTTCCCAAGGCCATGCTAAACCCAAAATTATGATGACGCAAGGACTCTAACTTTGTGCTTTGTTCAAACACGACTGTTGCCAATTACAATATAGTACTCCCTTCCCGCTCGTCTTTTTTGTTTTTTCATAACAAATGAATGCTATGATATAGAGGAGGGAATGAGTATCGCAAGTAAGAAAAACTAGTTCCAGCAGTGGAACGTACCTATGCTCAATGCAAGGAAATGCATGCGGGAGATGAACACTCGGGGTGATGTTCCCTCCAAGGTATAGGGTGTCAAATTGCGAAGGATAAGAACAAGGCTCTGCTTGGTTGAGGATGCAAACTGCTTGGGCCATGGTTCATAACGCAAAGTGAGAACCAGCTAAAGGCTCAATACTGCAAGCAAGGGCATGAGATGCAATCACAATTTAATGCCAAAAAATGTCATTTTTTATATCTTGTAGTCTATTTGGTGTGAAAAAGGGGTAAACTTGTGCCAAATAGATGTGTTTTCAAATCCAATTTACGAGTGTGAAAAAGACAAGTTCACTCGGCGATCTTTTCCATTGTTTATAGCGAGTCGGAAAAGAGCTTAACTAAGACTCATGATCTTTCAGATCCAATTTTAACGAGTGTGAAAGGGACAAATCACTTGGCGATCTTTTCAATTTTTAGTAATGAGTCGGAAAAGAGCTTAACTAAGACTCATGATCTTTCAAATCCAATTTTAACGAGTGTGAAAGGGACAAATCACTCGGTGATCTTTTCAATTTTTAGTAACGAGTCGGAAAAGAGCTTAACTAAGACTCATGTTCGGGATTTTAATCAACATGTAAGGGGGGAGGCCAAGGCTCCCGTCCCGGCCTTCTGCCAAAAGTCAATATCCTGCGGATAGCTGATAATAGCCTGGGAAAACCCAAGGCTTTCCAAGTCAAGGAGGAGAAGGTGTTAACGGAGGATACAGTCTCTGTGATGGTTAGAATAATGTCTCTTAATGGAAAAGACATAGGTGGGGGAATGGGATGTCTCATCAGGTCATCCCAATCAAAAGGAACCTCCTCAGGACTTGGAAGGAGAGCATTCGGGGGAAGAATAAATCTCTCTTGTTCAGAAAGGGGAGGGTGTGGAATGTTGATGACATGGTTGAAAGGTGTGTCATTCTCTTCAGGGAGAGTAGGGTTGACCAGAGATTGCACTGGTGTGGCCACTTCTTCAATTATAGGTTGAAGAGGATTCGTAGTAGTGGGGGCAAGAGACGCTTCGTCCTTAACAAAGGGGGTAAGGTCGGGAGAAGATTGCGTCAGTGGAACCACCGAGACAATAAAGGGAGGAGTGTTGTGAAGAGAAACCATGGATGCCTCAGAATTTGAAGGGCTCTTGGGTGAACCCCATGCTTATGGTATGTCGGCAGTGATTGGACACAAACGAGTAAGGTGACTTCCTTCGCAAGTCCTGCAAAAAGAATTTAGGTTTACGTCTGAGGCGTTTGGGCTTCTCGATGTAACTAGCAAGGGAAAGAGAGTCGTCTCCCGTATGATGAATAGAAGTGGGAGACGTGACATGGCTATGATTTGGGGAAAAAAGAACGGTGTCCCCGATATAATTGGTAGAGGTTGGGGGAAAGTTGTCGACGTAGTTGGTAGAAGAAGTCGACCCATCTCCGACATAATTGGCAGAGGTTGGAGATGGAGCACCAGTATGATTGACAATGACTGGGCTGGCGATTGATGGTGGCATTTGAGTCCAATGTCCGGGAAAAGACTGATTCTGAAAAATTGTAAGCCAGTCAGGATCTTGGTGTACCCCTTGCCCCAACCCAGAAAGGTGTTGGTTCACACCATAATGGTCTGATGAGGTTTGGAGGGGCATCATCACTGGGGTCTGTGGAGGGACCGAGGTTGGATAAGGATTATTCGAGTGAGGATATATGTTTCCCCCTTGTGAAGGGGTCCCATAAAGAGGGTGGCTCGAATTATAAAATTGATTCTCCCCGTATGGAAGACATGGGGGTACTTGAGGACCTATCATGGAAAAAGTGTTCGAAGGAATTGACATGGAGGACGAAAGATACATGGGCGGGGGGTAATAAGTGGGATAGGCACTCATCTGAGTATTGTCTCTTGAAAGAGCATAGCTAGTATTGGATCCGTAGGGAGGAAGGTTCCAACCTTCCATGGGGACATGACTCATATCAAATGAAGAAGTAGTCATCGGAGCCATGGTGCCCCCGGGTCCAATGCTAGGATTCATATATGTGGGCCAGGGAGAGGGTTGCACGGGGGAATGCATATCAACAGAAAAATGGCTAGCGACCCAAGGTGTGGACTAAGAGTTATAGTTCTGCAAACCATTATAAAAAAAGATGGATTTTCCCCCATGAACGTCATGGAGGGGTAGCAGTAAACGAGGGAGAAAAAGGAACTCCACTATCCATGATAACAAAGACCCAACACGAAATCCTATGGTCTACTAACAATCAAAGAGCATACCAAAAAGTCAAATGGCCAAAATGCATGCAAACGGGCTAAAGTGGCTGAGTGGCCTCCCTCGCTAAAGAAGGTATGCCTTGTCCAAGAGGGACCTGAGACTCCCTGCTAAAGTTTGGAGGTAACATAATCAATGATAAGGGCCCTCGTAGGCTTAACAAACAATCGGTCAGACCTCCCCAGAGAGGTAATCCTCCATAAAGGTTGTGTGTTGTTCGACCCCTATCTGACTCAGGATACAAGTAGAATAACCCCTACAAGTAACCTATGAGAAGCCTAAGTTAGGAAACTAATCAACTGTTGTATAACCGATGCACAGACGAACAATCCTAATTCCGGATCACCGTATGGGCAGGGTAGCAAAGCCCGAAACCTTGAAAGTACCGCCTCTCATAGAGGTATGGATACTAGCAAGATCCGCAAATACGAATAAATCCACAAAAATATCTCTGACACTAGGTGAGTATCCAGGAGTTATCCCTTCAACAAACTTCGTGCGAACTCGTTCTTAACTCCGGTGTGAGCAGAGCCTCCTGATATTACCAATTATACAATGGATTTCTCAACTCCTCGTCTTATTCACATAAGTTGATTTAATTGCCTTAGAGAAGTTTACTCACAAAATCCTATTCCAAGGCACTAAATCCTAGGCTAGTTTGTGCACCCTAAAAATAAAATTGTGACTAATCAATTTTAGTTTAAAGCGTAAATTTTATTGGTCATGATTACTCAAAAGGGTATGGAAATGAAACTCATGGTGTTATGACTCTACATACAAATAAAAATAGATATAATGCAAAGCCTAACTTTAACTTTTCAATGAATGATATGCTTTATAAAACAGTGCAATCTTCAATTTTAATTCTGCAACTCATATATAAAATGCAATCTTTCGCTAAATGTGCCAAGCTAATGATAAAGTTTCAAAGACAAAAATACCAACCAATGCAAAATGCCTTTTTTTTTGTATTTTCAATGTATTTAAAAAAGAAAATGCATGGACTGATAAGCGACTTGATATGCAACTTCTACTATGTATAAAAGCAATTACCCGAGCAATCACTTGATATGCAACTTCTATTTTCTAATGATGGTGGAGTAAGATAGAACATAACTATTTTTGCAAGTGCGATCAGGTCGACTGAGTATTTTTCGAACCTACTACGACGTCTTAGGATGCACTTTAGTGGAGTGAAAGTGCTTGTAGTAGCTATGGAAGATGTGTTTAAAGTAGTCTTGAGTTCAAGAACAGTGGGACCAATATGGGCACCAAGGGACAAATAGATCTGGATGAATGGCAACATGGTACCTTAAGGAAACCTGCTCCAAGTCTATGTAAGACTTATTCATTTCCTGGTGATGTTCATTTAACAAAAAATTGTATGCAAAAGACTTCTGTAGCAAAGAGTAGGAAGCAACCCTACTTGGGGGTGTCTTTGCAAAGATTGGGTGCCTTGGGTGGTAACCAAGGAAAACATAAATCAATGTTGTATGTGGATCTTATTGTGAAAATTGGAAATCTGGTAAAGGGAAATGGTGGATTTTGATGCCTCCAACAACTTGAAGGGGTTGGTTGGTGAAATTTTTCTAGGGTTGAGCCATGCAATGCTTTAGTCAAGGTGGTCCATTCTAGGGAAAACATAGTGGTTGGGGTTGCATTTAGAGTTCTCATACAGTTGGAACAATGGAAGGGTCATGTTGAATTCACAGTAGTGCAGTTGAATGATTTTGAAGACATCCTTGGGAAATACTTCCTAAGGAGAGATAAGGCAGTTCTTATACCATTTGAGAAGAGGTTGGTGATACTTGATGGATGCAAGCCTTGTGTTGCATGCACAAAAACAAAGAAGCATGATGGAAATGTATAGTTGGCATTTGCATTGAGCATGAAGAGGGAAACTTGGCGCCTAGAGTCTCAACTCTATGTTGGAGCGTTGATTGGAGAAGTGGATGAGGGGGGGCGAGGATGCCTATTTTTTCAGCACTTGTCGATGTGTTAAATGAGTTTGCAGACTAAATGATGGAGACCTTGCCAAAAGTGCTCTTTCCTAGGCACATCATGGATCATCTTATCGAGCTTGAATTGGGGTTGAAGCCTTTGACAAAGGCTCCACTTCCAGGGCCAGAGTTAGAAGAACTAAGGACGCATTTGAGGAATCTTATTGACATTGGATTCATCAGGCCTTCATGGTCCTCTTATGGAGCACTGATCCTCTTCTAGATGAAGAAGGAACCCCAAAGTTGAGTATGTGCTTGTACTACCATGCGTTGAATAAGTGAACTGTCAAGAACCGTCACAGATTGTTTTGACAAATTGGATAAGGTGAAGGTTTTCTCAAAGTTGGATTTGAGGCAAGGCTACCACCAAGTAAGGATCGCAGAAGGAGATGAGGCAAAGATAACCTATGTGATGAGATATGGTAGTTTTGAGTTTCTCATTATTCCTTTTGGGTTGTGCAATGCTCCTGATACCTTTTGCATCTTAATGAATAATGTGTTCAACCTATTCTTGGACAACATTATGGTGTTCAATGAGAACATGGAAGATCATAAGAGGCATTTGGTAGAGGTATTTGAAACCCTGAAGTAGAATTAGTTAAACTTGAAGAAGTCCAAATGTGTCTTTGGGTAGATCCAAATTCCATTCTTGGTTTGTTGGATAGGATAAGGATGCATCCACATGGATCCTACAATGATCAGGGTGATTGAGGATTGGTAAGAGCCAAGACTAGTTCACGAGGTAAGGAGTTTCCTTGGTTGGTTAACTATTTTGTAGGTTTGTTGAAGTTTACAAGATTTTGGCACCACTTAGTGATTTGTTGAATAATAAACCTTGTAATTGGTTGAAAAAGTGTCAAGGAGGCTTCTGTGAATTGAAGCATAGACTTGTGTTGAGTTCCTAGAATTTGACACATATTATACCATTGGAGGAAATTTGACATGTGATGGTCATCCATTAGCATATAAGAGTAGAAAGCTACAAGATCATGAGCAAGGGTACCCTATTCATGAAAAAGAGATGATAGCAATTGTGCATTGCCTATAAGCATGGAGGTACTACTTTCTAGGCAAGCTATTCATTGTGGACACATACAATATGAAAATGAGTTACTTTTTCACTTAGCTGAACTTATCACCTAAGAAGGCATAGTGGTAAGACTTCTTGACAGAGTTTGACATGACCATTGAGTATTGGCTTGGCAAGATGAATATTGTGGAAACACGTTGAGTAGGAAGGCATAACTTGTAATCTTTGAGGAGGATGATGAGTCTTTCTAATGCCTATGGGAATTGAAGTATAAGTCTTCTTAGACCTGCATGAAAAGATCAAGGTGGGGTTAGAGAGGGATCCCATTACCTTGAACATCATGAAACAAGTGAAGGAAGGTAAAATGAAGAAGTTTTGGATGGACTGAGGATTGTTGTCTTTTGGTGATTAGTTGTATGTGCCCAAGTCATACAACCTTAACAGAGATATTTTGGGAGAGTGCCATGAATTTCTTTGGGTAGGGCACCCAGGACATCGAAGAACATTAGCTCTACTAGAACAAGGTTACTACTAGGAATGTATGTGGTAGGATGTTGAAGAGTACACCAAGACTTGTTTTTTGTGCCAACAAGATAAAGTCAACACCAGAATGCTAATTGAACCACTCCAACCTTTACCAATGCTAGAGAGACCTTAGGCAAGCACCTCTATGGACTTAATCACTCAACGACCAATTTTGCAGGGTTATAATGAAATATTGCTTGTGGTGGACCAATTTCCCAAATACGCGACCTTCATTCAAATGAATGTCCTTGCTTCACTATGGAAGTTGCAAAATTATCCTTTAGACATGTTGTTATGTTGTGGGCTCTTTCATCGAAGATTGTGTCAAATAGGGATACAAGGTTCATAGGGAATTTTTTGAGAGAGTTGTTTAGGCTTCTTGGAACCAAGTCAATGATGAGTTCAAGTTATCATATGTAGACTAATGGGTAAACAAAGCACATCAATAACATTATTGAAGGCATATTTCTTTGTTTAGACTAGATACCTTTATTGTTGGACTTAGCTTAGTTTATCTACAACATGTATAATAGATCAACGACAACGTATAGCTTGTTTGAGTTAGCCATAGGGCAACAATTGATGGCACCTCACACAATGATGAAAATATTTGAGAGTATCCCCTCATCCTTAAAGTTCCTTAAGGGATGGAAAGATAGAGTGGAAATAACATGTGGTTAGTTGATCAAGGTGACCAAGAGGATGAAGCATTGGGTAGATCAAGGTGAGAGGAGACTCTAGGACTACTATCAACTATATGGTCAAAAATTCAGAGCCCAAAGATAACCCTCTAGCTTTAATCTTGAATTGAAATAGACAGATAGGAGGCTTCTTTTCCGATATTAAATACTATCATGTTTTGCAAGGACACAACAAAGAAGCAGATCCATGGACAAATGATGGCTCAAATCAAAAGGAGGGCAAGCTTGTTGTTAATGGTGTATCAAATCACTAATCAATAACTTAATCAATACATAGTACTACAACATGTTTAACGTTAGTAAAGCTTCATATGACGAGTAGTAATGGATCCATAATCTATCACATGGCATGTAATCATGACCACCCTTCAAACATATGAAAAATAATGTGAAGATATGGGACTCCTATGCTCACATGCTATCAACATTGTTCCTGCATGCTTTTATTCTTGATGCTCCTTACAACCCTGTCTCATTGTGGGATAATGATGCTATTGTTGGATAAGCATGGGGGGTTTGTGAATCTCCTTAGCCATGTAACCATTTTTACTTCTTTTTATTTGTTCTTTAATCTATCTCATTGATCCAGGGATTTGCCAGGCGAACTGCCTCCTTGGTGGATAACCAATATTTAGGATTTAAAAAGGACTCAAGTTTTCGTTGGGCTCAAAATTTGTGGGCAAGACCAGTGTGTGGCTTCAGGGGTTGGGCACCCATCGAGCTAGAATTCTTAGAGGTGCACTTGGTTCTTTATTCTAGGTCAGAGGGGATTACATAGCTATCAATATTCGAGGAATTTGACGGTTTTTGTTGATAGAGTATATATTTCACTTGCATAAGGGATTATTTCTACAGGGTAACTAATAGATTCAAGAGATTTATAAGGATTTCAAAGAGTTCTAAGAAGTACAAAGAGCACATTCACCATAATAGGTCTTCTCTATTTAATCTTGCTACAAAAAACCATGAAATTGAAATCCAAATTACATCACAAGTAGCAGAAATCATGGGGTCTCTAGTGGAATGAAAGCAAGAGGTGGTAGTTGTGGAAACTAAATGCAATCTTCTAAATAATTTGACACTAAATTTTTGCAGGGGTGATTGGTCAATGGCTTTGAATCAAAGGACTTCAACTAACTTGTTTAGAGTCTAGAGCTAAAGGAGGAAGAAACTATGCATCGGTTTGAGGAGGAAATGGAACTCGCGAACTGAGAATCTAAACCAACAAGTACATGTTTTGAGGATGTTTCTAGCCATTATGCGAGTATTGATAATTTTTTTTAGGACTTTAAGAATAATATGCATATTCTATAAAATATATAGCATAAATAAGCATTGGGTAATTTTGCATAACGACAAGGCCAATATTTGTTTTGGCCCTGTAACATGATCTTTTATGGATTATGTAACTATTACTTTGAAACTATCTAGAACTATACCACGATGTAGTATTTATTGTAATATTTGTTGCAACCTTTTATTGACAGAATTTACCCATTTACCATTAAAAAAAACAAAAAACTAAACTATGTCACTAGCACAATGTTAACTAGACTGACAACGACGTTAATATGACACATCAACTCTAAAGCGACACAAAAACATGTTTTTTCCACAAAAAGAAGACATAAAAATGTCTTTGAAAAGTTATTTTTCAAACTTGATCGATGCAATTGAGACACAAAGTTTACATAAATATATCCTTGCGTCATAATTTTGGCCACTAGGATGATACTTCAAGGAGCGTGCATCGAAAAGAGTGATAAAAATAATACGTAAATCCAACAAAAAAATGGTGCTCCCAAATCTATCACCTTTTATGTCGTACAAACTAGATTTTTTTTCACAATTTTTTTTCCATATAACAACCTTATACTATAATTATGTGTAAATAAATTATAAATAAATAATTCAAAACAAATTTAATAAATAGTTTAAATAAATAGTTTCATGTTAATTCTTTGAATACATATTATGTATATGATTATTGGAACAAAGCAAAAAAATATAATAAACACCCAATCTTTCACATATGATTTATTAAATTAAAACTACACACAAGCAAAATTCAATTTCTTTTATTACCTAAAAATATAACATATTAAGTAAATTATAAATAACCTATTAAGTAAATTATAAATAACATATTAAGTAAATTATAAAATTATTTTATATTTACAAAATAGAAAGTATTATATATTCTTCTTCCAATAAACAATTTGATGTGCAACCAATTTATTATTTAATTTCATAAATAGAGCTAATTAAATAGCATATGAGTTAAACGTTTTGATGTGCAACCAATTTATTATTTAAGTTCATAAATAGAGCTAATTAAATAGCATATGAGTTAAACGTTTTAAGTGAAAAGAGAACATAGTTTGAGAACATATTTTGGAAAATGATGTTATCTAAAATAAATAAGAAGAATTAAATAAACTATTAAAATGAATTAATTTATTAGTTAAAATGTTTATTTTTATTTAGAATAATAATAAAAAAAAAACATAATTTATTTTAATAGTTTTTTTCATCTTTTCAATACAATTATGATTAGAATTTTTTTGAAAAAAGAAAAATTACAATTTTCCTTTTCTTTTAATTAAAAAAGATAAAAAATAAAAACAAAAATTACAATTTTCATAATAATTTCAAATAAAAACAATTACTATGAAATTTTAAAAAAATCAACACATTTATAATGTGAGAGAACTTTGATTATCTTATGGAATATATTTTCAATTAAAATTGTATTTTGTATTAAATATCTATAAAATTTTGAAGAATAAAAATAAAAATTACAATTTTCATAATAATTTCAAATAAAAACAATTATTATGAAATTTTAAAAAAATCAACACATTTATAATGTGAGAGAACTTTGATTATCTTATGAAATATATTTTCAATTAAAATTGTATTTTGTATTAAATATCTATGAAATTTTGAAGATTATATATAAATTGTAGATAGATAGATATTAATCATTAAACTTTGAAGAATTTGAATGATTTGTTTTTATATTAAAAATTATTAATAATTTTGTTTTTTAATTTTATTATAATTTTGATGAATTAATATGGTAGGAAAATCAAAATAATTATAAATAGTTTGAAATTGAGATTTAATGTGAACATTTATGATACATTTTAATATATAGTGTGTTTTATCATTCACCTTTTTAGTATTACAAAGATGACAAATTCTTTCATCTTATCATTTTTAGGAATTTTCCAATACTCTCTTCTTATCAAATTCTTATCAATGCTTATTTTCTTCTTTATTATATTTATAAGATAAAGATAATTTTGATCTTCTAAGTTGGTTTGTATATGTATTTTCTTTTGAAAAATACAATTTTTTATTCAAATGAAAATTTAAAGGGATTTAATGAAATTTGATCTACAAGGTTCACCAAATATCAACCTAGAGGCATGAAATTAGGTGAACGTAAACAAATTTTTTGGTTTGTATACATATTTTCTTTTGAAAAATGTAGTGTTTTATTCGGATTTAATGAAATTTGATCTACAAGGTTCACCAAATATCAACCTCGAGGCATGAAATTTGGTGAACATAAACAAATTTTTAGTTCAATTAGGTTCATTGAACCTCATGGTCAAACCTCAAGTCATATTCAAACCTCAAGTCATATTCAAACCTCAATTTGAATTCAAATATGAAGAGAGATTCAAAACGAGGGAAAACCTAAAGTTGAATTTCATTTTTTAATTTGTTTCTTTCTTTTTTATAATTTATAAAAAATGTGCTAACCATAGGGTTGTTGACTCTAGAATCATATCTACATTTGTTTGTTCACTCCTCACTTCGACGACCCACCTCCATTTCCATCGACCCTCAACCTCAACCTCAACCAGAATCCTTGAATTGTGTGAGATTGACCCTCCATTACTAGACGGACCATGGCATACCACATACTTGTTGGATCAACGACCTACATGAACTTCTTTGGCTTCCAACCTACCTCCATCGTTTACTGTTGTGGCTAGGGGATTTTCCATGGCCCACAACTGTAGCTTGTAGCATGTGCCATGTGATTTGTATCCATTGGTAATTGTGGTTAGTATCCAACCCTCAAGGGAATTTGTTATTGCTCATTATTCAATGCTATGACTATATTGTACAACCATTATATCTATATTATAGATTCTAGTTTCCATGCCCAGACCCCAAGCTTGTGGGAGAAGGTAGGCTACTCAACATAATATTGTTTTTTTTTTTTTTCTATTCATTCCTTTTACATATTTTGTAATTTTATTTTTTATCGAACACCTATATAGTGTAGCCTAGGAAAACAAACAAATCTTGTAAAATGGGAAAAAATATAAACATGATCTATGAAAATAAAAAATGCAAAATGTAGAAACATTTGCCATGACACCTCCAAAATCAATAGAAAAAAGATGGAAACATGTGCAAAACTAAATGGGCCCAATTGGAGACATGTGAAATGAAAATTATGTAATGATGAGTTTGTTGGGTCTTTAACAATAGTGATGAACCACCTATTTTCTATTTGTAATGGTAATAGAGGTGTTGTTGGCGGTTTCCATGCCATGTCTACAAAACTCAAGGAAACACTTGAAAATGATTATGACAAAATAGAAAAAGGCCATGGAGATGAAAGAAAACAAAAAATGTTGCAATCAAATAGAGATTAAAATGAATTACAATCCCTTTCCTTCATTTTCTTCAAGCATGATTGGAACTAGAAGTTCATTTGAGTGAATAAAATCAAGTGGGACAATAACATTAAACACTCTTTGGAATGTTGTATAGAAGCAAGAAGTTGATGATTATGCGGCTGACATGTTTTTTGGTTCTTCTATCCCATTTAATGTTTCCAAAAGCCTTTACTGTATCAATGCATGTAAGAAGATTGTAGATTTTGGAAAATGATATGTATCTCCTAGTTTTGAGACGAAAATGACCACTCTTCTCAAGAGGTCAAAAGAAAGGGTGACGAGAAGATTGATTATGATAAAAGAAGTCTTGGAGACAAATAGGGTGCACAATTTTATTAGATGGTTGCTTAGACACGTGTCATAGGTCACTAATTAATGTGTTGGTTTATTGATCAAAAGGGATTTTGTTTAGGTTAAAATGAATCAGCATCTATAGAAAACAAACTGCCTTGTTTATCTTTTCTACTAAATATATATTTTTTTTTTAATTGGAATCTGACTATATAAATTTACAAGTTATCACTATTTTTTTGTTTGTTTAAAATTCATTTTTAAATGCAAAAATGAATTCAACATGCAAAAACTCATAAAAACTAAATGTTTAACCCAAGTAAAACTAAATATTTTTATAACAATACTACTACTAAAAAGATAATTAACATTTTCATCTTAGAGCCCGGGAATTTAAGAAAAACGTTTGTCCGTCGGCATGCTCGGCGTGCAACCATACGTTAAAACTGTATACTTAATTGCAAAATACATAGTTTCTGGCCAATTGAAAAAATATTATAAACGAATCTCCAATAGTTTTTGTCAAATTGAAAACATATTATCAAACGAATCTCCAAGGAGATCACATCCAGTGGTCTGCGATACTATATAAAAATCCTACGCAATAAATATATTCCAACTGGAGAATTTATTTAATGGAAAGAAAAATAACTTGTCCGCACGATATCTTATTTTAAATCTCGACGTATGGCCCGTACTATAGCGAATCCAATGAAAGCGGAGACGTCTAGCATGGCGCCAGATTTCTGACAATGGTAAGCATAAGGTTTGTGAGTATAAGACAATTCAGATACTCCTTTTAAGTTTTGTGCACTGTTATACGTAATTGTTCTATAGTCGTTGTGTATAACAAGTAAAAGCTTACTTCAACTTCTCTCTCCAGAAGATCAAACAGCCAATGGAGACAAAGCGGGAGCAACAGCAAATAATTGGTTGACGACTGAAGAGAAGGGCACCTGGCCCATCATCCGACGGTTTCCGCTTCTGTGAGCCTCGCACAGTCGGGGCAAGTAGATACCTGCACAAATTATAAATAACTCAATCCCGCGCTAACACAACTAAAATCCATACATCTTCATCTTCATAGCTGCAGGAATATATATTAAGTACGGAGTTCAAACGTTGTAAGTTTTGGATTTTTATGGGATATTTGTTTTGATCAATTTTGTTCAATAGGGATAAGTAATTGTAGAGTATTTTAGGGTTTTTTTGGTACATTAAATCCATTTTTACATTCTGAACATAAAATTGTGATTTTACTAATAATTATGGGATTAGAAATTGTAAAGTGTTTTAAGATTTTTTAAAAGCCAAATTTATTTCTACATTCAAAAAATACAATTTAATTAACAAAAAAATTGCAATTTCACCAATAATTATATAACTAGATTTCAACCATAATTGACAGAAAAAAACTTTTAAACTATATCTATATATCTATATTGTATATTATATCCACTGAGTAGTCTTTAATGTAATTCAGGCGGCACATTGAAGTATAATAACCTTCCCCTGCAGCAAGATTGAAGTAGAGGTTCACGATGTTGGGGCAGTTGTTGTAGCACTGAGGAGAGCATAATTTCCTGGTAAAACCAGATTCCACTAGAGCATCACTAGACATCCCCACGGCCATCCTCTCCACGCCACATGCATTGATGCAATCTACTGTTTCGATCCATTCATTAATTTCCTCGGCAATAACCTCAGACGACTGCATAATGGTCAAATTTAATTGAATGACTGTACAATTAAAATTATCTACACCATGCCATCTATGTCTAGATATGAGCATAAGAAGATAGGACAAAGCCATTAGTGAAACATCCATCCGGCAATGGCTCAGTGATGGGATGAGGCTCAGCCATACAAACAGTCCAGATTAAAAGTTTCAGTAATAATAAATATATAATGATTCAGAAAGGCAAAATAAACACATGATATGATCATAACAAGAAAAACTGCACCTTGTTTCTTGTCAAATGGTAAGATTAACTACAATCTAAATTTAAAGTTTTCTCAATAATTCAACATCAGTGAATCCATTAACATGAGTTAAACTCAATAATTATTTACACAAAGCAATCAGATTTTAAAACTAAAAACCATTGGCTCTGTGAATACAATTTTTTGTAGTTTTCCATATAGAAGTAAAACAAATTATTCAATTCTAACTCACTTGGCAATCATACTGCACATCTCCGTTGCTCAAGATGGACGTCTCAAGCACACAACGTGTTCCAGAAGATGCCACCGAAAACGCACAAACCTGCACAGGCAGCTTCTCGCATACTATGGCGCCTGATATTGTTAATCACTCCAACAGTAAATACTTTATGCATTAAGATATTATGAATCCCATTATTATGATCAGATCAGAAAACTACTAAGCAAGCCAATAACAACTTCTCAATGATCATGTCCAACATGAATTCAAATGAATAAAGTGCCTGTACATACCGTAGACACCTCGAAGACTTAAAACTAAAACAAAGGCGGAAAATGTCCAAAGAAACCTATTATTAAGAGCCATTTCTGGAATCTGTACGCTTCTGATTCTCAATCTCAGTCACCACTCTCTTTTTTCTGTAATTTAACGAAAATCTATGTAGGCAAGAGCTATGCTAATCTACTGGAAATGGATATAGTATTGGGAGATCAGAGCAGGAGCGTGACTGATGCCTCTGCATTTCTGTCATTAGTTGTTAACCGTTGTGCTTGTATATATAGGGAAAAGGATGGAGAGAAAACTGCCGAGCGCGTGGAAAATTCTCAACGTACAGGGTGCGTTGGAAAATTTGGCTAGGCGATGTCTAGTTTAATCACAGCCCATTCGCAAAATCGTGGCGTTTGGAAGCATCGTCGGTATATAATATTATGAGTGGTAGTTAGGCGGAATGGATTGAGTGTCTAGTCGAATCAGAATCCATTCGCAAAATTGAGATGTTTGGAAACATCGCCTGTATTTAATATTGCGAGTGTAAGTGTGTAGCAAACTTTTGATTGGGGGAATCTAACTTCGAGTCAATTTAGCTTCATGCTTACCAGGGTTTAAATAGTAGCCGTCTAATAACACCAACTGTCAATATAATTGTGCACAATTATTTTGAATGTTAGATTCCAACAACAGAAAGGGAGTTTATATTTAATGATAATTTGACTGTTAGATTCTAACAACAGAAACGGAGTTTATATTTAATGAAAAATTCCAAATTCCAGTGACCAAAGAGACATTTGCGACATAATTAGATTCACTGGAGAATTTCAATTTTCAATAACGGAAAAGAAGTTTGTTACACAATTCATAAAAATTTGTTTTCAATAATGGAAAAGAAGTTTGTTACACAATTCATAAAAGTTTGTACACAATTGGACTGCCTCCTGTATCTAAATAGAATTTTGCTATAATTAATTGTTTTTTGGACTTCTAATGAGCATTGCCTAAATTGACTATGTACGATGTTGGATTTTGGTATTAAAAAGAATTTGCTATACAATTAAAAAGAAAATTGCTATATAATTGTACAGACTCAGTTTTAACTTAAAAAATCTTTAATACACAAATAAACTAATTATCATAGGTTTACAACACTATTTCAGCATTAAACAGCTATTAACTAGTCCAATCATCTAAGAGCATTGGATATTGGAGCCCCACTGTTGCAATCTGGTTACAGTATTTTTAGTCATTTCATTAATTTTTTTTACTTTACTACATGAATAAACTAATTATCATATTTTTACAACTCAAAGGAAGTTTACTACACTATTCCACCATTAAATAGATATTAACTAGTCCAATTACATAGGGTCATAGGATATTAGACCTCCTTACTGTTTGGAATTTGGTTGTATTTTTATTCATTTCATTAATTTTTTTACATGTTGAATTTCTATATTGTTTTTCACAAAATATTTTTATTTAAATATACATTTTTCAATTAAATATTTTTATTGAAAAATTCAATCTATAATGATTAAGTTTGATTAAAAATATACTCTTTAGAACTTTAAAAATAATCCATATTTAACCAATAAAATAGAACAAAACAATTTACCAAAAATAACAAAAGAGAAAACAATTCCATATACCTTATAACAATGAACTTATCAAATAAACAACTATAATATGAAAACGAGCTTAACAAATAAAACTTCTTCAACTATGTAATAGCCACAATACTCTTCATAAAATCCATTTTACTTAAAATGATAAATTATAATTCACATCAAATCCAAATCTCAGTACAAGTCCAAATTTCCATATATATTAAAATCTCTATTTACAGAAAGGCTAAATCTTTTTCAAACTTAAAAAAACAAAACAAGGTTAGAAAGTTTGAAAAAGAACATTGAATTTCTTTTCATAAAATAACTATAATATTTCAAAGTAACATCACCTATCATCACGTTTTTTTAATGTCAAACAGTTCGTAAAATTAATTTGACCATCATTCATGAGAGGCAATCAAACTTTTAAACTTTACATAGTCATTTTTGCCATCAAATTCCAACCATGCTAACGCCATGAGCAAAAGGAAAATAATAATATTGTGAAGGTTACGTCTCAAATCCTCAACGTCATCATGGCTATGGGTCAGGTAGTGATCACTCACAATCATACGTGCCAGCCATGCCTCTGAAACGTGAGGGCAACTTACAATAATTTGACAGGCCGAACTCGGGAGTTGCTATCGGACAACAAACAACATAATAGAATCGAATTTTAGGTACGTGCATTTCAGATTGCCTTCGTTTTAAGGTTAACAATTCTTCGAAGAAACGATTATATAAGTTGGAGAACCCATGTCGTGGAATTGGCCTTGGCGTCATAAAGTCAACAAGGAATATCCTATAGTGTTGGAAAGAATCTTTGTATAATTGTATGGTAGTCAATGCCTTGACGTGCAATTTTAAAGGACAATCTACTACCTGAAATTTAAAGGACAATCTATTAAAAATATAGATTACTTGAGAAGAAGAAAAATAAGAAGTGTATACAGTATGTAAAGTGAGGAATTGAAAATATTCAAGTTGTAGGTGAGGAAATTCTCTATTTCTGCTGGAAGCATTGTATTACATATTTGAGGGTTGTTAAGGGCGTTGTTTAAATTTAGAAAAACTTTTAAGAATTTTTTATTTTATAGAAATAATTATTTAAATTTATATAACCAAATTCAAGTTGAGACAAATTGTTTTAAAAATATCACCAAAAAACAATGATTTCATAGAACATTTACACTACTCACATTAAATTATTATTATACATATCTCAAGTTACCTGAGTTCATCTGGATTGTAGATTCAGGTTACAGTAAATTATTGTACATAGCTCAAGTTACCTGAACTTATTTCGATTGTAGATTCGGGTATTCAACGGACAGGTCATCCTTATGTCCATGGCCGTTGGATGTAGGAATCTGCAATGGAAATAGCTCAGCTCAGGACAACGAGTAGGATGCCTGCTCAAGTCCCTTAATAAATCTATCAAAATTCGAAGAGCTATTATGGAAGATTGTCGATATATTTTTTCGAAAAAATGCATAAAAACCTACGAATGGTATCAGATTGAGTACCTGCAAGTTTCGAGCTCGTATCGTGTAGATAAACGTAAAGAGCAGTTGAACAAATCCAATGCATTTGATCACACGATATAGGTAAAACTGCCAGTCAATTATGGAAATGCATTTCATGAAGCAACAGAACAATTTTAACAAATAGTTTTGCCGAATCGAGGGCGTAGAGTAAAAACAACAATTTTAAGAAATAGTTTTGCCGAATCCAGAGCGCATAAGTTCTTTTATGTGCTCGTAAAGAAATTGTATCCAACATTATTTTCACACCAAAGTAAAATATAATGAAATATTTTTTTTTTTCTAATCTCTTTAACTTAATCTAAAATTTTAAAAGTAAAAAGTAAATAAAAATATTTTTGACTAATCTCTTTAACTTAATCTAAATTCTAAAAAAAATAAAAAATAAATAAAAATATTTTAGATTTTTCTTTCTAAAAAAATAAAAAATAAAAAAAAATATTTTAGATTTTTCTAGCTATAAACATAAGGTAGTGGTATTACTTGTTAAAAGTACATAAAGTAGCGGTATGACTTGATAAAAGTTAAAATTATCATTTAGTTAAAGATTTTATTATACACAATTTATATCCATAAAAAAATTTCCATCCTCGTGACTAATTGTAAATATATGATAAAAACTTTATATTATTTGACATTCAAAATAACAATTATATATATATATATATATATATATATATATATATATATATATATATATATATATATAAAAGAAAGGGTTATAATTTAAATGAATTTGTGATAAGTTTATTTGAAAGTTTATATAGTTAAAAGAAAAAAGGTTATATCTTCTATTAAAATGTTTAAAATGTTTGTTAAAGTAAAATTATTTAAGTAAAGTAAAATTATTTTAGTAAGAAGAGGTTATTTGGTTTGAAAGAAATATGTTTTTATTCTCTTTTTTATGTGGAAAGTATTGTGTAAATATGTGTATTAATTTAATAATTGAATATATCTATCTTATGTATATTCATAATATTATTGTATCATTTATGGATATTATAGCATCTAAATTTTTAGATGACTTAATAAGTGTTCAAAATAATAACAATAATAAAGAATACAAGATACATAATAAAAATCATAATAATATTAAAATAAAATAAATTATTTTTATTGGTGGTTGGTTGGTAAATCAAGGATGTTATTTTCTTTAACAAGTTTCAAATGATCATTCACAACTAGGACTAGGGGTAAGTCATGAAAAACTATGAAAAACTGACATATAGTCACATATGTCTTCTAAGAGAAAGGTTTCTAAATTGAATGTTGTAAGTTAACTTAGCTTCATAGAATATATTCTCATATTGGAGAGGTACATACTTGCTATATTGTGATATAAGGATGATTGTCAAAAATAAATTAAATAATAATATTGACCATATTGATACTAGTTGACCATATTGACTCTGATTACCATGATTAATCTTTTGTTTGATCATGGTTGACCATTAAATATGATTTTTTGTGGAAACATGTTGGCTCTAAAATGATGAAGAGATGCAACAATGTTGAAGTGTTAATGTTGTAATTTAGGACTGAATGAAATAAAATTTAGGACTAAATGAAATAAAAAAGTTAGCATAAAAACTAGAATCCAATTGTGATGTTGCAAAATTGGAAATTGTATGTGTGAGAGTTGGTGGAGAATGAGAATGATGTGGGTATTTTGTGAAAATTATTGATCAATTATGAGTATCTTTAATTCTCATAGTTTGATTTCACTAGTAAAGATAAATTTTATGGTATAATTTTTATTTAACTTGCAGAGTTCCTAATGATCAATGTGATCCTGCACCTCCACCACCATGAGAAAATGAAATCACATGCATTAAATTAGAGGATATTTCTAGATAGTACCAATGGTTACAAGGAGATTGTATCTATTCATCTTGATACCATCATTTGTCAATTAATCATAATGATGGTCACAAGTGTTGATTAATTATTAACACTATATTGGAGGTTTGGACCATAGAGCATCCTTTAGTGGAGTGTTATTATAAGGAGGGGTCAAATGTCAGGGACTAATAAGTGGGATGTGGTGAAAACAATAATGAGGGGACACAATGTGAGGGGCATGTTGTTTGATATCCCTCTTGACCATTTTAGGGGGAAACCACTCAAACAATGAGAATTTAATCCTGAGGTTGTTGTGCCTCATGTGTATGATAGATTTATCAAAGCATGGGGTATGTTTCTGTACCATGATGAGGTGCCATTATAATTTATGACATATTTATATGTTGAGTTTGTGTTACACATGAACCCTAATTATACCAACACACCATTTCATTTTATGACTTTGATAGGGGATGGAAGTATGACCATCCTAAGGCTCATAGAGACCCTAGTGTAGTACCATCTCCTACATGATTGATATCATTGTCTATCATGAGTAATATTTTACCCAAAGAGTTAGTAGACCCATCCAAGAGGGGAGTTGAGTTGATGGATGTGATGGTTGAAACCATCTATATTACTTAAGGTAGTATTTTAGTTGCATTATCTAGTAAGAGATCTAGACCACCACCTATTTTGACATTCCATGATGTGCAATAGGTAGACATTGATGTACTTCAAAATTTTCCCCATAAAAATTTACTACAGTACATTGTGAGGCTCTGATATGTATATTTTTAGTTGCATAATAGATGTAAGCCATGACCGAGATGCAAGGTATAGTTTTGTACAATTATGTAGATTAAATTTGTATTAGTTGTTAATTAATCATGGGAATACATGTAGAATCAACACATTGAGTAATTTGTTTTTCTATTACATGTAGATATCTGCATTACTTGATGATTGACTTTTGTCTAGGGGATTATCATCCAATTACAACATATGGAGTAGAAACATATGGATTTTGAAGCTATTGTCCATGAAAATTTGGGCCATGGTGGAAGCTATGAACGGGTGTTGGAGGGCACATAAATCAACATAGTTGGAAAGATGATTGATTACAACCATGATGACTGATTTGTTACTCGATTTGGGTAATCAAACAATGAAGTGGCCGAAAAAGTGGCAATGGCATGATTAAAAACACGCACTCCCAGGAACGCATGCACATTCTTAGGAATGCGCACGTGTTCCTATACATATAGGTTCGGATATGGCTGAACCTCCATGTAGATTTCCACATAGGTTTAGTAGAAATCTTGCATGCACGGTCTTAAGACCGCACATGCGCTCTTACTGATAAAAATATATTAAGGGCTCGAGTGCGGTTTGTGCCCAAATCACACTCGTGCTTTTCTCATTGGGAAAAGATAGTGGAGATAGAGAAGAGGAAGAAAGGGAGGAGGGGGCCACCGTGTCTATCTATGTTACATTTTTTGTAATTTTAATCCTATTTAGTCATTCCAATTTAGTAATTTGCTTCCAATAATCTAAATTAAAAAAAAATCTAATTTTGTATTTTAAATAAAAAAGGATCCTAATTTACATGCCATGGATTTTAAATTGCAACATATATAATACAATGGAACCCCAAGAAAATTTAAACCCCTCACAAGAAAACCAACAAGATCAAAACCCCAAACCACCACCACCACATAATGTAAACACTGAAATTGATGAGGGTTTGGTTATATTACGAACCCTCGAGGAACATTTAAGGGAGACTAGAGAGCCTAACATAGTCTCCCTTGCCACTTGTTTGGACATCATTGTGCAGTCCATTGCAAGTGCCCAAGGGAAGTTGATCTCTATTTATGATTATAGGGAACGAATGTATGAGCACTATAGCACTGGTTTGGACAGAAACCAATTCAAAGAACTGAGCATTTCAAAACAAGAAATATTGTCTATATTTAGGGATCCTAGAAATGGACAAGAAATACCATTGGCTAGGAAACACATATCCATTGATTGGTGCATCCATCCCCAGATTAGTCAAAACTAGATGGATAGGTCGTACATAGTTTTTGATAAACCTCCCTGCAATAACGAGGAGATTCCCTTATATTTTTTGAGAAAATTATGGGCGGAGTTTATTATGGGTAAGCATGTCAACTACTATGACATTGACAACTTCCATGGGATGGGTCGAGGGTCCACACAAGACCGAGAGCATGCCAGGTGCGACCTCGAGTTAGGTCCCCATCCCCCCAGGCGAAGGCCTGACCCCCTTACCCAACATCCTCTTGTTGCAGAGAACTTGCAACAAGTACATCTAGCCATATCCTCTTTGAATCATAGCCTAGTGCAACACATTAGCTTTGTCGCACTATCTCGGCAGGAGGTGCCTGCTAGTGACATTGATAGAGGAGTTGGAGCATTGGCATGTGTAGGAGAGTACAGTGAGGAGAGGGCACATGGACATAGAAACCATCCATGTGAACCTCATAGATGCTCGAGATGCAGGCAAACATGCTATGTGATTATAGATCCCAGTGGAAAACATAGCTTCATGGATGAGGTTAGTATCTTAACCCTCTCTACGTTCTTCATTGTTATATATTTATTTTTTACTTTGTGTATTTATATATATATTTGATTCTATGTTGTTTCGTAGTTGTTGCGTCCCAACAACAAACCCTCTATGCCTATGGATGCATCAGTGCCTAGCCCCACCACTAATGCAATAGTAGAGGCAAGATGTTCATTTGGTGCACCATACACACATGTATGTATCACATTTGATAGATTCAACATAGTCATTTATTTATTTTATGACATCCTCATTTTTTTTTATATGTTATCTTGTTTCTACAAGATTTGGCACCAGAAGATGTGGGGGATTTTCCACATGGGATGGAAAAGTCACCAGTGTCACACGCATCATGTGTAAAGTTAAATATCATATAATTCTCAAATTTTTTCTATTTATGTTTTTGAATTTTACTATTTGGTACTAATAGTTCAATTTTATCCATATGTATGCAGGCTGCTGATATATTTGTTAGGTATTTGTAGTATTGCACCCCCTGGGCACCTGGACGTTTCTTCTAGGTTTCCTTTCTCCAGGCCTAGGGTGTTGGAATCACTTGTACAACTTGTGAGGGTCCATCACAACCCACCTGTCTACCACCCACCCCTACCATTTTCGGCCCCATCGACAGAGACTGCCACAATAGAGGTTGTCTCGGAGAGGATTTTACAACCTAGTGCTCCATCTTCCAGTGAATCTTCATCGATTCCTGAGATATTCAAGGTGAGATAATGCATTCATGATAATTTTTTATGTTTCATGAATTTGTTTTTATGCATATTTGTTTAATTTTCTTGACTTGATCTTTGTAATTGATGTAGGGTGGCATTGCGGAGATATTGGTGTTGCGAAGGAGGGTAACACCCTGTTTGGGGAAGTTATGAGCATACAGTACGAGTCCTTATAGGATTCTAGGGCCGATGAAACTTTTCTGGGTGACATGCAGGAAATTTCTATTTTTAGTAGGTTTTGCTCTAAGCCCTAGCTTCAGATTCTGAGAGCACGGTATTGATCCTTGAGACATCCAAATTCTTTTGGATCTTTTACAGTGTGATGTGGCCCAATTTACTATTTTTATCAGGTTGAGCATCAGGGCTCGCATGTCAGTTCTAATCACATTTTTGGATCCCTTGTGGAAAGATGAGATCAATGAGTATAAAGTCAACGGTATTCAAACATATTTCTATTTTTAGCAGTGTCTATTTTTAGACAGTGACATGTGGCGGTGGCCTCCCAGTCATCCTGGATGATGTGGACATTCTCCTAAAATTTAGGAGCGAGATTGTATTTTTAGAAGTTTCTATATTTAGCAAGTCCAATAATCTTCCATGCAGTGCCAAGTGGTGCCCGTAGAGGTTGAATTGTCGCAACTCTACAGAATGATGTGGCATCCACCTAAGCACATGGCATGTATTCCCCATATTCGATCATGTGATGAATAATTAATAATTGTGAAGGGGGTTGCATGAGTTTAGCTGTATAATCTTCCTCGCACTTGAGTTAACTGAACATCAATTCATGTGTTGACAGCTAATTTTGGTCTTCACCTACCTCTCACACTCCAGTTGACTCGGGCTCTTTTCTCACTCACACTTCCACTTCTCCTCTCTCCCTAAATGTTCCCTCTCTTCTCTCATGCATGTGGATGCATTCCCCAGATAACTCTGATCATGTCTCAGTTACTAGGACTTGTAGTTATTTTTATCCCCTCTCATGCACCCATGTGCCTCACCTAACCCTTTCTCACACTTAACTCAACATTCATTCCCTTTCATGCTTCCCTAACCTATAGGGTGCATTCATTCTCCTCTCTCCATGCACATTAACTCCATGTGAATTCACACTCACACTCACTCATCTCATTAATTTTATCCCACATATACTAAGACTCTAAACTTAACCTCTCATGCATCCTCTCTTCCTCCCTTGGGATATGCACCCCCATTGTGCTATATATTGGATG
>JZKD02S0200295.1:33165-85113 GCA_000966675.3 Picea glauca | reverse complement strand
ATCAGATAAGAATGAGAGAGGGAGATGGATGGAAGACAACATTCAAGAAAAATGAAGGTTTGTTTGAATGGCTAGTCATGCCATTTGGATTGACAAATGATCCAAGCACATTTATTAGGTTGATGAATGAAGTATTGAAGGACTTCATAGGTAAATTTGTCATTGTATATCTGGATGATATATTAGTTTTCAGTAAAACAGAGGAAGAACATTTAAATCACTTGACATTAGTGATGAGGAGATTGCAACAAGAAAAGTTATTAATAAACTTGAAGAAAAGTTCTTTTATGGAGACAAAACTCATATATTTGGGTTTTGTGATCTCTTCAAATGAATTGAAGATGGATCCAAAGAAGGTGAGAGCAATCAAAGAATGGTCGTCACCAAGGAGCATATTTGAGGTGAGAAGTTTCCATGGGTTAGCAAGCTTTTATAGAAAGTTTATCAGACATTTTAGTGGTATATGTTCACCCATGATGGATATTGTTAAGAAGAAACATAAATCTTTTAATTAGACAGAGGAGGATGAGAAAAGATTCAAGGTGTTGAAAAATAAGATAACAGAACAACCAATTTTGGAAAAACATTTCAGGTGAGGTGTGATTCAAGTGGAATAACCATTGGAGCAATTTTGAGTCAAGATAATAGGCCAGTTGCTTATTTTAGTGAAAAGTTGAATGACGTTAAGGAGAAATATTCTACATATGACAAGGAGTTTTATACAGTGATTCAAGCTTTGAAGAAATGGAAACATTATTTAATTCCAATAGAGTTTGTCTTATATAGTGATAATCAAGCTTTGCAATTTATTACTAGGAAAGAGAAGTTGAATCAAAGGCATGCTAAGTGGGTAGAATTCATGCAGAGTTTTACTTTTGTCATTAAACATATTTCTGGAAGTGCTAATAAAGTTGCATATGCTTTGAGCAAGAGGAATTTGGTTGTATAGGAATTCCAAGTGAAGACCTTAGGATTTGAGCACCTTAAGGAAATGTATCAGGAAGATCCAGATTTTAAGGAGGCTTATGAAGCATATGAAAATCCTTTGTTGAGGGATAACAACTCATGGGAAAAATATTTGATCCAGTATGGATTTTTGTTTAAAGGAAGTCAATTGTGCATACCAAGATGCTCAATGAGAGATAATTTGTTGAAGGAAAAACATAGTGGAGGTTTAGCTGGACATTTTGGTCATGACCAAAAATTTGCACAACTGAGTAGTTTGTATTATTGGCCAGGTATGAGGGAATATGTGAAGAAATTTGTAGATCAATGTAAGATTTGTCAACATGCAAAAGGAAAGAGGAAAAATGTTGGTTTGTATCAACCATTGCTTATTCCAGAAAGGCCTTGGGATGCAATTAGTATGGATTTTGTATTGGGATTACCTAGAACCCAGAAGGGGAGTGATTCCATATTCGTCGTGGTCGATAGATTCTCTAAGATGGCACTTTTCATACCATTCCAGAAGACAAATGAAGCTACACACATAACCAATGTGTTTTTCAGAGAAGTTGTGAGATTACATGGATTGCCTAGAAGTATAGTCTCAGACAGGGACACTAAGTTTGTAGGACACTTTTGGAGGACTCTATGGAAGAGGCTGGGAACTAATTTATCTTTTAGTTCTACATATCACCCTCAGACAGATGGACAGATTGAAGTGGTGAACATGAGTCTAGGAAATTTGTTAAGGAGTTTAGTCATTGAACAAGGTCATCAGTGGGATTAGATTCTATCAGAGGCCAAATTTGCATTTAACATTTTCGTTAATAGAAGCACAGGAAAAAGTCCATTTAAGATAGTATATGGAAGACAACCAAGAGGGATTTCAGAATTGAGAGAGTTGAAACAAGATGAATTCAGGAGTGCAGGAGCATAAGATTTTGCTACAGAAATGCAAAGACTTCATGATCAAATTAAGAAACAGATAGAAGATAGTAATCAGAAGTATAAGGATAGAGTTGATCAGAAAAGAAGGGACGTTCAATTTGAAGTGGGAGATGAAGTTTTATCTCATTTGAGAAAGGAAAGGTTTCCAAGAAGAACATATAATAAGTTGAAGATGAAGAATATAGGACCATGTAATATCCTTAGAAAATTTGCAGCAAATGCTTATGAGATTGAGTTGCTGAAGAATGTTGGGATATCACCGATATTCAACGTTGCAGACCTGTATCCTTATAGCAGAGATGACGCAGGAGAATTGGATGATCAGGAAGAGATTCAATGTGAAAAACATATGCCTACAGTAGAAAAACTTCAGATGGAGAAAATATTAGAACAGAGAGTTGGAAGGAAAAATCGAAGAAAGATGCATCCTGAATATTTGGTAAAGTGGAAAGATCACCCTGTGGAAGATTCAAGTTGGGTAACTGAACTTGATATTTTGAAGCATGGTAAAACAATGCAAGAGCTCATGGACAGGGGTCCATGAATATTTTTTCCAGAGGAGTATGATGCAAGAGAATCACTATCACATCAAAAGGAAGCGAAGTCGACACCTCAATGCATCGAAGGAGCCAAACCCAACCTTAAACAACTTGGTAGCGGTGTGGAGATATTTTTGATTTTTTCGTTAATTTAATTTAGTTGTCAGTGAAGTCGGGCCACTGTTTGAAAGGACAAAACAATTGTAAATACTTTACATGATTGTAATATATTACAGGTGTAGGTTAATTTCTTGATTAGTCATTAGGTTACATATAATCAAGCTAGGTAGGTAACCGCCAAGGTAGAATGTGATAAAGATTTAGATAGGAGGAAGAAGAGCAAGGAGGCTCTGGGTATTTAGACAAGTTTTTCATTGTTTTTTCTGTCTGTAGGAGATAGTGACTGTAATGATGTTTTTTCTTTGAAATAAATAGAACAGAGAAAATTGTTTCAGTTGTATAGTGTTGATACCGTTTGAATGTTATTATGTATTTTGTGAATGTATGAGGTTCATGGAGAATGAATAATTGAATAAGTCTCTAAGTATTCTGTAAGATATGCAAGGAGTGCATACTGAGCGCAAGGAGTGCGTGTGAGGGAGTCTTTTCGACTTGAAGTTCAGAATAGATAGCGGGGGACTTTCGAATGCAAAGTGTACATATTGAGCGCAAGGAGTGTACGTAGAAGCAAACTATTTTAAAGTTTGAATGCTCAGGAAGTTGAGTGTAGGGTATACCAGGAGGGTACCATAAATTCTTTTAAGAAAGACATAGAGTGCAAGTGTGCGGTAGGGACGAGGCTTAATTTCAATTGCCAAAAGCTTAGGAGGAGTAGTGGTTTTAAGCCTCGAGAGGAAAAACTTAGAAAATTTTCTAAGTTCTGAAGAGTTGAAGCATTCAAAGGTGGAGCGCATAAATTGAAAGTTTGAAGGAAGAACAAGTATGGAGGATTGAGCGAGAGAAATCCTTCATAGTGAAGTTCGCAAAATCCAAAATCGTGAAATGATTGTGATCATTCGTAGAGGCAGAACACATGGCGAAAGATTAGCGTTTCGCTGATTCGTAAATCCGGGAGTTGGAGGTAGGCATTGTGAAAACTCGCGAAAAGCAAAATCATGATTTAATCATAGCCATTGAAACCATGGAAGGTTGTGAACCATTGATTCGATGTAAGTAGAGTTCAAAGAATTCATAATTTTGGGTATCGGAGGAAGGGAGATGAGTAGTCTTTCAATAGCTGAAATGCGAAGTCCTGATTTGTGAAGAATTGATCTGGACCGTTGAGTCATGGGAAGTCTCAGACCGTTGATCTGAGGTGATATATTTTGGGAGTTCGGGAAGTCGAAAGATCCTAGACTGGGAGGTCACGCAGCCCTTGGAGAGAAGGGGGGTCTGCACCACATCTCCTCTTTGACTTGTAGCCTAGTGCAACACATTATCTTTGTTGCACTATCTTGGTAGGAGGTGCCTGCTAGTGACATTGATTTAGGAGTTGGAGCATAAGCATGCATAGGAGAGTACAGTGAGGAGATGGCACATGGACATAGAATCCATCCATGTGAACCTCATAGATGCTCAAGCTACAAGCATATATGCTATGGGCTTATATAGCCCAATGGAAAACATAGCTTCATGGAGGAGGTTAGTATATTAACCCTCTCTACGTTCTTCATCGTTATATATTTATTTTGTACTTGGTTTATTTATATAGATATTTGATTCTATGTTGTTTTGTAGTTGTTGCATCCCAACAATAGACCCTCTACGCTTATGGATGCATCAATGCCTAGCCCCACCACTAATGCAATAGTAGAGGAAACATGTTCATTGGGTGCACTGTACATGGATGTATGTATCACATTTGATAGATTCAACATAGTCATTTATTTACTTTATGACATCCTCATTTTTTTTATATGTTATCTTGTTTCTACAGGATTTGGCACCAAGAGATGTCGGGGATTGTCCATCTGGGATGGAAAAGTCACCAGTGTCACAAGCATCATGTGTAAAGTTAAATATCATATAATTCTCAATTTTTTTGTTTTTATGTTTTTGAATTTTACTATTTGGTACTAATAGTTCAATTTTATTCATATGTATGTAGGTCACTGATATATTTGTTATGTATAGTAGTATTGCACCCCCTGAGCACCTGGGTGTTTCTTTTGGGTTTCCTTTCTCCAGGCTTAGGGTGTTGGAATCACTTGTACAACTTGTGAGGGTCCATAAAAACCCACCTGTTTACCACCCACCCCCACCACAACTTTCAACCCCATCGACAGAGACTGTCACAATAGAGGTTGTCTTAGAGTAGATTGTACAACCTAGTGCTCCATCTTATAGTGAATCTCCATCGATGCTTGAGATATTCATGGTGAGATAAACTCATTTCATGAAGAAACAAAACAATTTTAACAAAGAGTTTTGCCGAATCGAGAGCATAGGAGTAAAAGCAACAATTTTAAGAAATAATTTTATTGAATCGAGAGCGTAGGAGTAAAAACAAGTAGAGAAGTTGCCCGAAAACCCATCCATGATCCCATTTCCAAAAGTACCATGTAAACAAAGTGGAGTAGAGGGCATAAGTACTTTTATGTGCTCGTAAAGAAATTGTATGCAACATTATTTTCACACCAAAGTAAAATATGAAGAAAAATATTTTTGTCTAATCTCTTCAACTTAATCTAAATTCTGAGAGTAAAAAGTAAATAAAAGTATTTTGGAGTTCTCTAACTATAAACATAAGGTAGTGGTATGAGTTGATAAAAGTTAGAATTATCATTTAGTTAAAGATTTTATCATACATAGTTTATATCCATAAAAAATTTCCAACATCATGACTAATTGTAAAAATATAATGAGATAAAGACTTTATATAATTTATTCATTTGACATTCAAAATTATATATATATATATATATATATATATGAAAAGGAAATGAGGGTTATATATATGTTTTGTTTTCCTTAGGAAAATGTTATAATTTAAATGGATTTGTGATAAGTTTATTGGAAAGTTTATATCATTAAAAGAAAAAGGTTATTATCTTTCATTAAAATATTTGTTAAAGTGAAATTATTTTAACAAGAAGAGGTTATTTGGTTAGAGAGAAATATGTTTTTTTTTTCCTTCCTATGTGGAAAGTATTGTGTGAATGTGTGTACTAATTTAATAATTGAATACACCTATCTTTTGTATATTGACAATATCATTATATCATTTATGGATATTATAGCATCTAATTCTTTCCATGAATTAATAAGTGTCCAAAATAATAAAAATAATAAACAATACAAGATACATAATAAATCATAATAATACTAAAATAAAATAAATTATTTTTATTGGGAGTTGGTTGGTAAATTAGGGATGTTGTTAATCTCCTTAACAAGTTTCAAATGACCATTCACAACTAGGACTAGCGGCAAGTCTTGAAAAACTATGGAAAACTAGCATATAGTCACATATGTCTTCTAAGGGGAAGGTTTCTAAATTGAATGTTGTAAGTTAACTTAGCTTCATAGAATATATTCTCATATTGGAGAGGTACATACTTGCTATATTGTGATATAATGATGATTTCCAAAAATAAAATAAATAATAATATTGACCATGTTGGTACTAAGTTGACCATATTGACTCTCATTACCATGATTAACCTTTTGTTTGATCATGGTTGATCATTACATGGAGACAAATAATGGTTTTTGTTGATGCAGAGTTGGTATCACAAGATACATTCAAACTAAATTAATCAACAATTGAGATACTATACTAAATAATACACAATCTAAGGGTGTGAAAGGATTTTATCCTTGGCAATAAAATATGATTTCTCTCGAAACATGTTGGCTCTAAAATGATGAAGAGATGCAACAATGTTGAAGTGTTAATGCTGGAATTTAGGACTAAATGAAATAAAAAAAGTTAGCATACAAACTAGAATCCAATTGTGATGTTGCGAAATTGGAAATTGTATATGTGAGAGTTGGTGGAGAATGAGAATGATGTGGGTATTTCGTGGAAATTATTGAGCAATTATGAGTATCTTTAATTCTGATAGTTTGATTTCACTAGTAAACATAAATTTTATGGTATAATTTTTATTTAACTTGCAGAGTTCCTAATTATCAATGTGATCTTGCACCTCCACTACCATGAGAAAATGGAATCACATGCATTAACTTAGAGGAGATTTCTAGATAGTACCAATGGTTACATAAGGAGATTATATCCATTCATCTTGATACCATCATTTTTCAATTAATGATAATGATGGTTGTTGATTAATTATTAACACTATATTGGAAGTTTGGACCATAGAGCATCCTTTAACAGAGTGTTATTATAAGGAGGGGTCAAATGTCAGGGAATAACAAGTGGGATGTGGTGAAAAAAATAATGAGGGGACATGATGTGAGGGGCATGTTGTTTGATATCCCTCTTGACCATTTCATGGGGAAAACAATCAAACAATGATAATTTAAGCATGAGGCTATTGTGCCTCATGTGTATGATAGATTTATCAAAGCATGGGGCATGTTCCTATACCATGATGAGGTGCCATTATAATTTATGACATATTTATATGTTGAGTTTGTGTTACACATGAACCCTAATTATACCAACGCACCATTTCATTTTATGACTTTGATAGGGGATGGAAGTATGACCATCCTAAGGCTCATAGAGAACCCAATGTAGTACCACCTCCTACATGATTGATATCATTGCCTATCATGAGTAATATTTTACCCAAAGAGTTAGTAGACCCATCCAATAGGGGAGTTGAGTTTATGGATGTGGTGGTTGACACCATCTATATTAATTTAGGTAGTACTTTAGTTGCATTATCTAGGAAGAGATCTACACCACCACCTATTTTGACATTCCATGATGTGAAATAGGTAGACATTGATGCACTTCACATTTCCCCCCGTGAGTATTTACTGCAGTACATTGTGAGGCTCTGATATGTATATTTTTAGTTGCGCAATAGATGTAAGACATGATCGAGATGAAAGGTATAGTTTTGTACAATTATGTGGATTAAATCTGTATTAGTTGTTAATTAATCATGGGAATACATGTAGAATCAACACATTGAGTAATCTATTTTTCTATTACATGTAGATATCTGCATTACTTGATAATTGAATTTTGTCTATGGGATTCTCATCCAATTACAACATATGGAGTTTGAAGCTATTGTCCATGAAAATTTGGGCCATGGTGGATGCTATGAACGGGTGTTGGAGGGCACATAAATCAACATATTTGGAAAGATGATTGATTACAACCATGATGGATGATTTATTAGTCGATTTGGGTAATCGAACATTGAAGGGTGAGTGCAAGAACTTGGTGGCCGAAAAAGTGGCAATGGCATGATTAAAAACGCCCACTCACAGGAACACATGCACGTTCTTAGGAATGCACACGTGTTCCTATACATATAGGTTCGGATATGGCCAAACCTACACGTAGATTGCCACATAGGTTGAGTAGAAAAACCTCATGCGCAGTCTTAAGACCGCTCACATGCTCTTACCAATAAAAATATATTAAGGGCCCGAGTGTGATTTGTGCCCAAATCGTGCTCACGCTTCTCTCATTGGGAAAAGATAGTGTTGATAGAGAAGAGGAAGAAAGGGAGGAGGGGGACACCGTGTCTAGGTATGTTACATTTTTCATAATTTTAATCCTATTTAGTCATTCCGATTTAGTAATTTGCTCCCAATAATCTAGATTAAAATAAATAAATCTAGTTTTGTATTTTAAATAAAAAATGAACCTAATTTACATGCCATGGCATATAAATTGCATCATATATAATGCAATGGAACCCCAAGACAATTTAAACCCCTTATAAGAAAATCAAGAAGTTCAAAACCCCAAACCACCACCACCACCACACAATGTAAACACTGAAATTGATGGGCGTTTTTTTATATTATGAACCATTGAGGAACGATTAAGGGAGACTATAGAGCCTAACATAGTCTCCCTTGCCACTTGTTTGGACAACATTGTGCAGTCCATTGCAAGTTTCCAAAGGAAATTGACCTCTATTTCTGATTATAGGCACGAATGTATGAGCACTATATCACTGGTTTGGATAGAAAACAGTTCAAAGAACTGAGCATTTCAAAAAAAAAGATATTGTCTATTTTAGGGATCCTAGAAATGGACAAGAAATACCATTGACTAGGAAACACATATCCATTAACTGGTGCATCCATCCCCAGATTAGTCAAAACTAGATGGATAGGTGGTACATGGTTTTTGATAAATCTCCCTACAATAACAAAGAGATTCCCTTATATTTTCTGAGAAAATTATGGGTAAGCATGTCAACTACTTTGACATTGGTGACTTCCATGGGGTGGGTTGAAGGTCTTCACAAGATCGAGAGCATGCCCGTTACGGCCTCGAGTTAGGTCCCCATCCCCCCAGACGAAGACATGACCCCCCTACCCAACATCCTCTTGTTGCAGAGAACTTGCAAAAAGTACATCTAGCCATATCCTCTTTGACTCGTAGCCTAGTGCAACACAATAGCTTTGTTGCACTATCTCGGCAGGAGGTGCCTGTTAGTTGTTATACTTGTCTAATGCAGAATCAACAAATATTCAATTAAGCTGACGAGGAATAATAAACAAGATCAATATAATTCACATACATACAAATATGACATAGAGATTTATGTGGTAAAACCCTTCTTGTAAGGGAAACCTCCACAGGGAAATGATAATCGGTCTTTGATTATTGTTCAAGGGAGATGAATACAACAACCATCAAGTTCAGGCTTCCAATGGTACAAACAACCATTCGACCTTCTCACAAACTCCACTATTCCTCCTATTCCACTATGCCTCTATGACTATGGATTACATGAATATAGAAAAAATTTCATTTAGTTACAAAATTGTTTATCCAATTTAGTGCGTACATACCAAATTGGTAGATTTGGTTGAAAAAACCACTACAAAATAAGATCCATGAAATCTTCTCATATCCACCAAATTTAGGAAATTAGTTGGCATATTCAACAATCTCCACCTTGACAACAATTTACCTGATCTATCATGCCCAATTTATTCATCACCTCTTCTGCAAGCCAAGAGAAGCTAAGCACCATCGTAGCTTCTTTAAAAGTATTGGTTTTGTGAACATGTATGCACAATTATCTTTTGTATGAACTTTTTCAAGGGAAACTCTACCTTTCTCGATGACTTGTCTTACAAAATGGTACTTAATAGGAGTTGGTTTAGTTTTACTATGGAAGGATGTATTTTTATCCAAGTGAATGGAAATTTGACTATCACATAGTAGCTTTACTTTGTCCTGCATCCTTCCAAACTCACTAAACAAACCTTTTAACCAAACCGCCTCTTTGCAAGCATGCTGAGTAGCTATGTATTCTGCTTCTGTAGTGGATAAAGCAACAATGTTATGTAGCTTTGACATCCAACTAATAGGTCCACCTGCAAGAGTAAAGACATATCCTAAAGTTGACCTCATCTTGTCCAAATCACCTACAAAATTAGAATCATCATATCCACAGTCTAACTCACAACCACCGTTATAGGTGATACAGTAATCACTTGTTCCCCTCAAATACCAAAGCACCCATTTCATTATTGCCTAGTGATCTTTACCTGGATTTTCCATATATCTGCTGACAACCCCAAATGCATGTGAAATGTATGGTCTTGTACTAACCATCACATACATTAAACTTCCTATTGCATTAACATATGGTATTCGAGACATATATTCCTTTTCTTCTTTTCTAGGACATAAAATTGAAGAAAGATTAAAATGGGAAGTGAAAGGGATTGAAACTGGTTTCACACTGTTCATACCAAACCTAAAAAGTATCTTCTCGACATACTTCTATTGTGACAACCAAATCTTACCATTCCTCCTGTCTCTAAATATCTCCATGCCAAAAATCTGCTTTGCTGCTTCTAGATCTTTCATACCAAACGTCCTAGCCATTTGAGCCTTTAACCTGTTGATCTCCTTTATTCTTTTTCTTGCTAAAAGAATATTGTCAACATACAATACTAAAATAATGAATATGTCATTATTCAATTTCTTAAAGTAAACACAATGATCATACTCACTCCTCGTATAATTCTGGCTCATCATGAAAGAGTCAAATTTCTTGTACCATTGTCTGGGCGACTGCCTCAGACCATACAATGATTTCTTGAGCCTGCAAAAAAATTTCTTGTTGTGATTATAAATGAACCCTTCAGGTTGTTCCATGTAAATATCCTCATCCAATTCTCCATGTAAGAAAGCATTTTTAACATCTAGCTAATCCAAATCCAAATCAAGTAATGCAACTAATGCTAACACAATTCGAATTGAGACAATCTTAACAACTGGTGAAAAAATCTCATGGAAGCCAATACCTTATTTTTGAGAATATCCCTTTACAACTAGCCTTGCTTTGTACCTTTCTACCTTATCATCAACACCATTCTTCAACTTGTAGACCCACTTGCAACCTACAGTTTTCCTGTCTCTTGGAATTTCTACCTGGTCCCATGTAGCATTCCTCTCTAAAACATTAATTTCATCCTTCATTTCTTATTTCCATTTAACACTGTTAGAACCCTCCACATATTCCTGATAGCATGAAGCTTCATCATCATTAGTAATTAAAGAAACTGATGAAACAAAATCATCATACCTTCTTGGAGGATTTCTGACCCATGTAGACCTCCTTAGGGAAGTTTGTGGTTCATCCACAATCTGTTGATTATCATTATCATCCATGTTTTCCTTTGCAGGAACCTCTTCGTGAACATCTTCATAAAAAATTTCTTGTTCACTTTCATCTTTAATTGAATGGGTTTCAAACTAAATCTGGTGATATTTCAGTACTTCTACCTATTTCATTTGAACATCTACATCTGATTTGATGAGGGATGATTAATCAAATATTACATCTCTGTTAATGGTGATCTTGTGGAAAGTAGGATCCCACAACCTATACCCCTTAATGCCATCACCATATCCAATAAAGACAAGTCTTTTTTATTTTGGATCTAATTTAGAACGCTGATGTTTCAGAATTAGAGCATAGGCTTCACAACCAAAATTTTTAAGATTAGAATAATTACAAGGGTGACCAGTCCACACTATTCTAGAATATTGCACTCTATTGTTGTTGATGGTGATCAATTCACTAGATAAAAAACTGTAGATACTGCTTCTTCCCATAGTTCCTGCTGCAAGTTGGCGTTACTAAGCATACTCCTTTCTCTCTCTAGAAGAGTCAAGTTCATGCATTCAACAACTCCGATTTGCTAAGGAGTATAGGCAATGGTTTTATTCCTATCAATCCCAAAATCCTTGCAATAGTTCTCAAATTCCATTGATGTAAATTCACCACCATTATCAGTTCTTAAACATTTAATGGACCTACCAGTGCTCTTTTCCACTAAAGCTCTAAACTACTTGAAAACAATAAATACATCAACCTTTCTTTTCAACATATAGATCCAAACCTTCCTAGACAAATCATATATAAAAGTTACAAAATATGATGAAGGGGATGGTCCCCAAACATCAGAATGGATATAGTCAAGGATTCCTTCACTGGTGTGTCTTCCAGTTTTAAATTTCTGCCTATTTTCTTCTCCATAAATACAATGTTTGCAGAAATATAACTTTAAATACTTTAGTCTAGGAAGTAACTTGCGATCAGATAATACTTGCAATCCTTTTTCTCTCATTTTGCCCAAGTGTTGATGCCACAGTCGAACAGAATCACTGTCATTCTCGTATATAGCTATCGCATGATCTGACTCGGTTTGTCCTTCTAACATAAACAAGTTTCCAACCTTCTTCGCTTTCATAACCAGTAGGATTCCTTTGTAGACCTTCATAACTCCACCTTGAAAAATACTCTTATATCCTTTAGTATATAAGACTCCCAAAGAGATTAGGTTCTTCCTAAGCTCAGGTACATGTCTCACATCAGTTAGTATCTTAACAGATCCATCAAACATCTTAATTCGAATGCTACCAATTCCCACAACTTTACATGATATATCATTTCCCATGTAAACAATTCCATCATCTATAGATTGGTAAGTAATAAACTAGTGTCTATGAAGACACATGTGATTTGATGCACCGGAATATAACGACCATTGTTGATCATGACATGAAACAATACTAATTGTTAAAACTTCATCAGTCATACCTGAACCTGTTGTTGAACCTGTTTCAATTGTGTTTTCTTCCTTCGTCTCTTTTGGAGGGTCTTCTTTGGAGTCTTGTTTTCGCTTCCAACAATCCTTCTTCAAGTGTCCAGATTTGCCACAAAACCAACACTTAAGCTTTCTCTTCTTTCCCTTCGACTTCGACCGAGAGAAATCCCTCTAACCTTGTCCTCTTTCTTTAGTTCTTCCTCTGATCACCATTGCCTCAAATGTAGAGCTAGAGGTTTCTAAATTGGATTTCTTCCTTGTTTCCTCAGACAGTAGTGCTCCAAAAATAACATCAAACTCAATACTTTATGTTGTACTGAAACTAATAGAGGTAATAAAGTGATCCCATGACTCGTGCAAAGAACAAAATACTTTCTTTCATGCACAAACTGTATAATTTTCTTTTCAGGAAGATCACGTTCATCGAGGATTTCATCATATACAAGCTTTCCAACTTCATCCACAAACCGACTGTTGTCTTCTCCGTAACAATGTTGAACAAAACATCATCGACCAAACACAGACGTATTGCACTCAGTGCTCTCGCATCGATCTCTTCCCACTCTCCATCTGAAATGGTCACGGGTTTCTTTGATTTTCCTAAAAGCGCCTTCACCAAGCCTTGTTGCACGAGAAGATCATGAATCTTGACCTTCCAGATGTCAAAAATGTTCTTTCCATTGAACTTGTCAACTTCAAACCTGGCACTTTGAGTATTTTCCATCTCAGAGGGTCGTCACACCTCCCAAGATGAACATAGTGCATTGATTTAGTTGTTGCCACACCTTTTGATACAGTAGGGGTGCAACGATATTTAAAGGGTCGTCACACTATACACACGGCTAGGGTGCATCGATTTCAGGTGGTCGTTGCACCTTTCAAAGGAGGTGGACTGCAACGATTTCTAGAAATTTCGAATTTTGAGAGGCAAATTATAAATCGACGCACCCTCTCAGAGGAGATACCTGCGACGATTTGAAAAATGATGCACCTCACACAGATTTCACTTCTTCTACTCCTCCGAGAATTTGATGCCTGCGACACCCTCTCCTCCAACCTGCTCTGATGCCACTTGTTATACTTGTCTAATGTGAAATCAACAAATAGTCAATTAAGCTGACGAGGAAGAATAAACAAGATCAATAGCAATTACATACATACAAATATGACGCAGAGATTTACGTGGTAGAACCCTTATTATAAGGGAAACCTCCACATGGCAATGATAATCAATCTTTGATTATTTTTCAAGGGAGATGAATACAACAACCATCAAGTTCAAGCTTCCAATGGTATAGACAACCATTCAACCTTCTCACAAAATCCACTATTCCTCCTATTCCACTGGCACAAAGTTCATTTAGTTACAAAATTGTTTATCCAATTACATGAATATTAGAACAAAGTTCATTTAGTTACAAAATTGTTTATCCAATTTAGTGCGTACATACCAAATTGGTAGATTTGGTTGAACAAACCACTACAAAATAGGATCCCTGAAATCTGTCCATATCCACCAAATTTAGGAAATTAGTTGGTATATTCAACACTAGTGACATTGATAGAGGAGTTGGAGCGTCAACATGCATAATAGAGTACAATGAGGAGAGGGAACATGGACATAACAACCGTCCATGTGAAACTCATAGATGCTCGAGCTACGAGCATACATGCTATGGGACTATAGAGTCTAGTGGAAAACATAGCTTCATGGAGGAGGTTAGTATCTTAACCCTCTCTATGTTCTTCATCGTTTTTTACTTTGTGTATTTATATAGATATTTGATTCTATGTTGTTTTGTAGTTGTTGTGTCCCAACAACAGACCCTCTATGCCTATGGATGCATTAGTGCCTAGCCCCACCATTAATGCAAGAGTAGAGGCAACATGTTCATTGGGTGCATCGTACACACATGTATGTATCACATTTGATATATTCAACATAGTCATTTCTTTATTTTATGACATCCTCAATTTTTTTTACATGTTATATTTTTTCTACAAGATTTGGCACCAGGAGATGTCGGGGATTGTCCATCTGGGATGGAAAATTCACCAGCGTCATAGGCATCATCTGTAAAGTTAAATATCATATAATTCTCAAATTTTTTGTGCTTATGTTTTTTAATTTTTCTATTTGGTAATAATAGTTAAATTTTATCCATATATATGTAGGTCAATGATATATTTGTTAGGTATAGTAGTATTGCACCCCCTAGGCACCTGTGTGTTTCTTCTGGGTTTCCTTTCTCTAGGCCTAGGGTGTTGGAATCACTTGTACAACCTGTGAGGGTCCATCACAACCCACCTGTCTACCACTCACCCCCACCACCACTTTCGACCCCATCGACAAAGACTGCCAGTGAATCTCCATCGATGCCTGAGATATTCACGGTGAGATAATGCATTCATGATAATTTTTATGTTTCATGAATTTGTTTTTACGCATATTTATTTAATTTTCTTGACTTGATCTTTGTAACTGAGGTAGGGTGGAATTGCAAAGATATTGGGGTCACGAAGGAGGGTAACACCCTATTTGGGGAAATTCTAATCATACAGTATGAGTCCTTGCAGGATTTTAGGCCCGATGAAACTTTTCTGAGCGACATGCATGAAATTTCTATTTTTAGCAGGTTTTGCTCTAAGCCCCAGATTCAAATTCTGAGAGTGCGGTATTGGTCCTTGAGACATCGAAAGTCTTTTGAATATTTTCCAGCATGATGTGGCCCAATTTGCTATTTTTATTAGGTTGAGCATCAGGTTGAGCATGTCAGTTCTGATCACATATTTGGATCCCTTGCAAAAAGACGAGATCAATGAGTATAAAGTCAAGGGTATTCAGACAAATTTCTATTTTTAGCAATGTTTATTTTTAGAAAGTGACATGTGGCGGTGGCCTCCTAGTCATCCTGGATGATGTGGACATTTTCCTATAATTTAGGAGTGGGATTCTATTTTTAGAAGTTTCTATATTTAGTAAGTCCAATAATCTTCCATGTAGTGCCAAGGGGTGCCCGTAGAGGTCAACTTGTGACATATTTATAGAATGATGTGAAATCCACCTAAGCACATGGCACATATTCCCCATATTTGAGCATGTGATGAATAATTAATAATTGAGAAGGGGTTCGCATGAGTTTAGCTGTATAATATTCCTTGCACTTGAGTTAACTGAACATCAATTCATGTGTTGGTAGCCAATTTTGGCCTTCACCTACCTCTCACACTCCATTTGACTCAGGCTCTTTGGATGCATTCCCCAGTTAACTCTCAACATGTCTCAATTACTTGGACTTGCAGTTATTTTTATCCCCTCTCATGCACCCATGTGCCTCACCTAACCCTTTCTCACACTTAACTCACCATTCATTCCCTTTCATGCTTCCCTAACCTATAAGGCTCATTCATTCTTCTCTCTCCATGCGCATTAACTCCATACGAACTCACACTCACACTCACTCATCTCACTTCTTTTCTCCCACATACACTAAGACTCTAAACTTAACCTCTCATGTGTCCTCTCTTCCTCCCTTGGGATATGCACCCCCATTGTGCTATATATTGGATGCTTGTCATTGGTTATTGGTCAGTTCATTACAGTAGTAACATAGTGTCTCTCTCATTCTCTTCTCTCTTGTTCTCTAGTCTAATGGCTCCTGTTTGAGAAAAGTTGTCATTTTACTGGTTGTAGGCTTGCCAAGTGTGGCACAAACAATCCTCTTGTAAGCTTCATTAATAAAGAAGTGTGTGTTTGTCTTCAAACCTCTTTTCATGGCGGTATTATGGTAAATTTGTGATCTGCTAAGTAATTTTTTGAACTGTTCATTATGGTTAAATATGATCTTTTTGAACAATTTTCCTCTTATTTCCACTCTATTATCATTGTGATAACCCCGTAGGTTCCCTCCAAGCATAGAATATCATTTTTCCTCATCGTTTTGGACTGCTTCTACACGCTGTCCAAGATGAACAACTTGTTGTTTTGTAGGTTTTATATGCATAAATCAGACTTAAGGACAAAAAAAAGGCACTTCATTGTGCCTAGGGACTCCCCCTAAAGGCTAGCAAGAACTATCCCAAACGAAGAGGGGTTTGATCTATGACAATTGGGGCCCTACTCCTTTAATTAGCTAAATTTTTACCATTGTCCTAACACATATATCAGCTCGAAATTGGAGGGTATAAATTTGTGCTAATAGTTTCTGGTCTATTTTCTGTTATCTTTTGTTTGGAGAGATCTCTCTTAAGAGAGACATTGTACTTGTTGATGAATCTATATTGAAGAAGATTTGTTGGATTTTCTCCCCACCCCCCCGAGGATTTCCCAAGATAAATCTTGTGTATACTATGGATGTCTTTCTTTCAATGATCCTTATGCATGATGTTATTGTTTTAATAATCTAAATTTAAAGAATTATGAATACACTTAGCTACTTAAGATAAATTTTAACACTTCTCTGGGATGCCATGCAGTCTTCCTCTACTCTCTCATCTCCTCTCAGTCTTCAACAAGCGATGGATCTTTGTGTGTGGATGAAGATGAGCCATCGTTTACATATAGTATCCCTCTTTAGAGATGGATTGACTGGGTTTGTGGTTACACTTTTAGGTAGGATGATCAGGTTGATGGCTTCTCTTTCCATCAAGATTTCCTCCCTCCCACCCATCTCCATGAGTTTTATTTCATGATCGATTATATGTATTTTTATACTCATGATTATTATGTGCTTGACTTATCTTTGTTGTATTACATGATTAAGCACATGGAGAGATACTTTGATGAGATGAATATTTGGTTGCACTGATTGTAAGACTTCACCTGACATCGCCCATCACCTGATCTTCAGGGCCCCAAGGCCCCAGGTAAGTAGGTAGGTCATCTTGATTTCATGCATTTGCATCTTGATTGCTCATATTAGTTTAGATTCATTTCATATTTCATTTTTCTCTACTTGCATATCTTTTATGTGCTTGGGATTATTAATCTTATGGAAACTAAATCTCACATATTGTATAATTTGAGCCATAGCATCAAAGTTATCCAACTTATTTAAATTTAAATTTTATACTGATGCATAAAAATAATAGAAAGACCCAAAACAAAACACAAACAAATTTCATTTCTAATTTTTTTTTTTTAATCACATACATAAAATTTCTATTGATTTAGAAAAATATCTTACATACAAAAGGGCTTCACTGTTGGCCTACCACTGGGGAAACTAGACCAACAACAAAAGTATAGGTCCTCAGTCCATAGAATTTGGCCAATATTTTTAAACAGAGTCTTAGAAGCTAAAAAACCAGAAGAGAAACCTAAATAAAAAATTGTCGCAGGCTCCAGATTTTGTTCATCTTTTATAATTCGTACAAAATTGAAAATTCTACCTACTATTCATGGGCTTGGAGGCATCACCGACTGATCATGAGTCTGCTCCAGGGTCGAATGAGAAGTGCTTCTTGGGGAATAAGTCGTCACTACCGTGTTGGTTGATGGCAGACGTGAGACAACTTCATGCAACATCAAATGAAGGCCATCCAGCTGCAACTGAATCATATTTTGTGCCTTCTCCCAGATTTGATGCATTTGGTAGAAGAGAATTTTGACATGCCAATAAAGCTCCACCATTTTCCAGTACTTCGTTTCCCTAACGCAAGTTGTCCCTACATCTGGAATCCAACGAATGGTTGTATCTGCCACCTCCTGGTCAATGGTCGTCATTCCTTCCAAATGGATTACTACCTCTACCTCCTCCAAATGTTCCTGAAAGCGGGGAGGAATAGATTCAAAAAATGTGGTTGTTGCTTCAAATGGTTCTCATTAGACCCTTGAGGTAGGTAAATCTCTTCCAGACTGATGATTCGAAGGCCCAACTAGCGAGTTTCCTCCTCGACGGTACCCCCTCGGGTACCCTTGACGAAGAGCCATTACTGCTCAAGCTCCCATTCTAAACCTTTGACTGATACTCGCTCTCAGAGGAGGGGTTTCGACCCACCCCTCACTTTGCAGAGGCCGTAGATCCTCCATTGCATTAGAACCACGACAAGGCATTCTCTATTTTTTTTGTTAAAAAGCACGCAAACTGCCATACCTAACACACCGTTTACTTTGCATCACCTTTTCAATAAAGCTGAGGTTAATAGTTCCCTTTGGAGGTTAGCTTAATCCCATAGTAAATAGTATTAAACACAATCTCTACGGATAGAGTGTTGGCACCATGTCTCCCCATGCATCTGAGCTACTATGCCATGTGAACGCCCCTGAGGGTTCGCATGTGTTTCCTTGGGCCTGGAGTTCATTCCCTCCCTTCCATTTGTCGTACCCATTGATTCAATTATGCCTTGTCGTTCATCTTGTTTCCAGCTCATCGCGATGTTGATTCCTTCTGCTCCAACTGTTATAGCATCCTCGGGGGTCGTATCTCCCTCGGTTCCCATCCCTAACATCCCATATGAGGATATTTTCTAAATCTATCGATTAAGGTGAAATTAATTGTTATTTTGTTTTTTTACATATTCATTGATTTTTGTATACATAAAAGTAATTTTGTAGAATCATTGATTTTTGTAGAAATACAAGTAATTTAACTATGAAAATGAATAAGATAGAAAGAACTTGTTTGAGGTTTTGAGTTTGCTGAAAATTTTGCTTATAATTTCTTATAACTCCAACTATCAATCTAGTCTCCTTATCTTGCTGTGACTATCCGATCCTCGAATATACCGACTTCCTGGGATGACTCCACATTTCTCTAGGAGGAAAAGGGTTAAGGTCAATATAGGAGGACTACATCGGGAATGTTGTGTTCCATGTATTGATACTCCGAGTATGTTTATGCAAATGCAAAAAAATGCAATAATAAAACATTGTAGAAATGAAAACATAGAAAATAAATATTATGATAAACATGTTTTTGTAATTTATCATTTTTATGTTTGTGTTCTTGTAATTTATATTATTTTCCATATCTCTAAGTTACAACAGTTGTAACTTAAAGATATGATAAAGTTACAAAGGTATGATAAATGATAAAAAATTATAATAGTAAGTTACAACTCTTGTAACTTAGAGATATGGAAAATAATATAAATTACAAGAACATAAACATAAAAATTATAATTGTAAGATAAAATAGAGAACATGATTGGAAGGTTGCATGGATGATTCGAAAATTTGAATATTTGAATGATCCCTGCTTTTCATTAAATTTTAAAATCTCTTAAATTTATTTCATTCCTTTTTATTTAATTTAATAATGCATAGAATATCATTATTAAATCAGGCTAGAATGTAATTATCACTCTAACCTATATAATGTAATTATTACTCTAACACATAACATGGAGAGTTCATCATTGAGGCTAGCATTTGACCATCTTTCCATGCATAAAACTACTATGTGAATTGTAATTTAACCTGCACTTTAAAAAGTAGTATATAATCTTAGTCTTATACATAAAGTCTTACACTACCCTAATTGTAATTTAATTTTAATAGATATTTGTTATTTTTAAATTAAATTATTTTAAACATACAATCTACAAAACTAAACTAATTAAATGCTAAAAATAAATAATAAATAAATTTGTTTAATGAACTAAATTAATAAATGTAAATGTAATTTAACCTGCACTTTAAAGTAAAGTAGTATCTAGTGTTAGTTCCATATATAAATTTTATACTCCTCTAATTAATTTAACTTCAATGGATATTTATTGTTTTTAAATTAAATTATTTTAAACATATAATCTATAAAACTAATTAAATGTTAAAAATAAATAATAATTTTTTTATTTAATGAACTAGATTAATAAATGTATGGTTTTTTTCAATTCATCTTCAAATTACATGGAAGAAATGACAAAATTACAACTCTTCCAATTAATTAAAAAAGTAAATAACATAAATTGTACACTATAAAAATTACAAATGACAAAATACTACAATTTCTATAGAAATTACAACATAACTAGAGATATGATAAATGATTATTTCATTTCAATGATAAAAAAAAAATAGAAATTAATTGTGACCGAGTTACAAAATTTTAAATATAAAATAACATTTTTTTTATAGAAATTATAATAATTGTAACTAAAATATCTAGTAAATACAGAAATAAATAAAGATAACATGAAAGGGTTTAGAAAAATGGTAAATAATAGAAGATATAAATTTTATAGAAATTACAAATCTTTCAATAATAATAGCATAAAAATGTAAAAAATTAAAATGACAATAAAAAGAGCTTAATATAAATGGTAAATATTAATAACACAATAAATGATGGAATAAAATATTGCAAAAGTTTAATAAAAATGGTAAAATATTAAAAGACTGAAATGGAAAATGATATAATAGTAAATAAGAAAATATAGTGTAGTAGGAATAATAAAAATAGTAAAATATTAAAGATAAAAATGGAAAATGATGACAATAAGAGGAGATGATAATAAATACATGTATTACAAAAAATTAAAAAATATATATAATAGAATAAACATAAAACATAAGAAATAAACAAAACAATTGTAATAACATTTATAAAAATAAAATATCAAAGAAACATTTAAAAAAAAAAAAATCAATTGCTATGATACAATAACACAAAATCAAATTGAAAATATATATATATATATATATATATATATATATATATATATATATATATATATATATAAAAAAAAATATTTTTAAAAATACAAAAAAAAAAATATAAAATTTTATAAATAAAAAAATGTACATTAAATAAAAAAAAAAATAAATAAAAATTAAATTATAAAATATATAAAAACTATATATTAGATAAGAAATTAATTTCTTTAAACTAAAGAAAAATAAATTGAAGAAAAATCTCAAAAACAAATTGTTTGAAAGAAATTCATGATGATCGAAAGAGTCCTTTTATTCTTGATAAGATTGTGTTAAAAATAACAAAAAAGATTAATTGGAAATATAAATCACAAGGAAATATAGAGACATTTGAAATGTAAATGAAAATAATTATAAAATGACAAAATTGGATGATTGAGTAATTATAATGATAGAGGGGTTTTTAAAAAAATAAACAAAACAACATTTTATTTTATTTTATTTTATTTAGGAGCATGGGTGAGTGGAGAGTTATTCTTTTCCATAATTCCTATTTTTTATTAAAGTTTAGAATCTACACTAAATTTCTTTTAAGGTTGCAAATTTCTTTATTTTATTTAATAATGTATAGATCATTATATACCAAACTTGTAACAAAGATTTTCTTGTGATGAAAACATAATATACATTTTATTAGTAACATCACAAAACCTAAGAAGGATTTGCTTGTGATGATGACATAATATACATTTTATTCATTAACATCACTTTATCTAAATAAACCTAAAATGTTTGAAATTATTCAAATGTGTTTTTAGTATGAATTAATTGAAATTATTAAAATTAATTTGTTTGTATGTGGTCCAAAAATCTAGAAATAATATATTTTTTTTATTTGTGTCATTAAGGGCTTTTCTACCAAAGCTTACATTGTACTTTTGTATTGCAATCATTATTGCACTCATTACAAGTTTTTCCATAAGCTCTTATATTTTTTCAAATAAATTTAAAAGATCAAAAACAAAAACATTATGTATTAAGTTCAAATCTCTCATGAGTTTCCATTACCATTTCATGCAATTGTTGTATTAAGAAACATAATGTAGTAATTTGTTGTACTAAGAAACATAAATGAAAAAAATGGTTTGGATTAAAGTTGAAATATTTCATGAATATTTGTGACCATTTCATGGAGTTGTTGTATTAAGAATGTATTAAGAAATATAATGATGATTTTTTTAATGGTTTCAAGTTTAATAAATGACAAAACTTGATTTATAAAGATCAAAACTAATTTTCCAACATTTTAGGTTTAAAGAAAAAAATAAATAGTCACTATTAGGATAAATGTTCATGATGTACATAGTGACAATGGTTAGTAGGATAACCTAAAAATGCCTAGGGACTAGCAAATTTATAGAATATGTGATATAAATGAGGTTGAGGATAAGCACCATTTCCTTTCAAACCACTCTAAAGATATAACTTTACCTAGTGTCATAACTTGAGCACTCCTCAAGACCTCATGGCTTATGAAAACTCTAATGATCTCCTTACTTTCATTGCACTGATATTCTAAACAATAATTACCATGATTATTGCTCTTGGAGAGGATTATTAACATCATTAATATAATTAAAGAAAAAAGATGAATGAGAATGCTTAAACATTTTCACACATGTAATATGTTTTGCTAGAGACATGTGGGTTGAGTAAGGAGGAGATTAACAAGGGAGAATTTTAAGAGAAGGATTTTTTGTTGCTTAGGAAATTTATGGTAGGAGAGTGCATATAATTAGGGAATGAAGGATACAAGAAGGATGAACTGGGAGAAATGAGAGGGACAATGTCTTTTGCACCCCACTAGTACCATGTGGAAAGAAGGGTACCCAAGATTGTTGGGTGATAAAGCATTTATTTCTACTCTGAATAAGGTATCAAGATTCACTCCAATATTCAAAACTATTATGGCCTTACCTCTTCATGGATATGTACATTTTTATACATATATATAATGTGTGCAAGTATGAACTATATTCATTGGATGAGTTATATCTTTTTTTAAAACAAAACATTTTAACTATTAAATAAAATATCTACATTATTATTCATTCAGTATTAATAAAATATCTATAATGTTATTTGTTTAGTTAAAAAGTACATACAACATAGAATATCATAATGATTTTACATGTCTAAGAAAATCCTTAATCAAATATTGACTTATAAATATGATTTTAACTTAAACTTTTTAATAAATAAAATTTATCTTTTCAAAAAAAAAAGTAATTCCTTTAAACATTTAAAGGATTCAAAATTAAAATATATCTATATAAATTAATATACAAACAAAGATATCCACATCCTTGAAGACAATGTAAAATTCAATATTCATATGTAAACATCGGTCGACTGGATTATTCTGCAAAATATCATTACTATCACAGAATGTCTCCAGCCCTGGTGTCTATAAGGCGGCTCTTGAGAGGCTGCTTAACAATTTGTGAGGTGAAGCAACATCCGGATCTGGTTATGCTTCCGGAACAACTGTAGATTTATGGTACGGTCCAGTGCTGGAAAGATATATCTACTGACGACTGCACAAAATGCCTGTTTTCCACAATCAATAATATAGTCACATATTATGCAGGAAGTCAAGGAGGTGAGGTCAAATTAAATAGTAAATTATGTGCGGCCTCTGATGTCTGATGAGAGGGCACTTTAGACAGAGGTAAGCTGAGGTGACATGAATATTAATAAATAAATATTAATATGTATATAAATATACAATTAAAAATTACATGTTTATGAACATATCCGAAAATATCCGTTTCAAATAACCAGATTATGGAGATATCCGAAAATTACAGCAGATTATCCATTAACAAAAAAATCAAGGCATCCACACCAAATTGCGTACAAAACACAGTAAATGTCTGCGCAACACCAGTAAATTGCAACAATATACCCGCGATCAAGCTGTTCACTGTGTGGGTGTCGGTTCGATTGAGAGCGCGCACTTCATAGCCATGGTTGGCACTTCGCAGTGATAAATTGCAACAATATACCTGCGATATATCCCACGTTTACCAATGCTTATAAAAAAATTCTAAAATGCTTTAAACCGCACGTGCAACGTGGCGAAAGCAGAGCCGACGGATCTGGCCGTTGGACGCGTGCCACGTGGCGAAAGCAGACTCGCCGGATCTGGCCCTTGGATGCGTGCAACGTGGCGAGAGAAGAGCTGCCGGATCTGGCCCTTGGATGCGTGCCATGTGATGAAATCAGAGCCGCCGGATCTGGCCCTTGGATGTGTGCCATGTGGCGAGAGCTGAACTGCCGGATCTAGCCTTTGGATGCGTGCCACGTGGCGAGAGGTGAACCGCCGGATCTGGGTGTTGGATGCGTGCCACGTGGCGAGAGGTGAGCCGCCGGATCTGGGTGTTGGATGCGCGCCACGTAGCGAGAGGTGAGCCGCTGGATCTATCCGTTGGATGCGTGGCACATGGCGAGAGATTAACCGCCAGATTTACCATTGGATGCATGCCACGTGGCGAGCTCAAAGCCGCCGGATCTATTTATCGGATGCGTGGCACGTGGTGAGAGCGAGCCGCTGGATCTGGCCGTTGGATGCGTTTCACGTGGCAAGAGCTGAGCCGTCTGATATGGCCTTTGGATGCGTGCCATGTGGCGAGAGCTGAGTTGCCGGTCTAACCCTTGGATGCGTGCCATGTGGTGAGAGCTGAGTTGCCGGTCTAACCCTTGGATGCGTGCCACATGGCGAGAGCTGAGCCACCAGATGTAAGCCGTACGATCCGACCTTACGCTGTGAAAGAATACCCTCGTTGCTGCTAACGGGATTCAACCTCCATACTGTATAAACTTCCACGGGCATAAACCTCCATGTAGTATGAGCACGGCCGAAGATGTCTCTTGAAGCCTGCATCGGGTTGTCCCGTTTGCAGATTCAATTTTGGCCGTTTTCAGATTCAGATTCTGTTGCTGTTCTACAAGCGCAATAATGGTTCAGGCAACTCGTATGTAGAAAAATCAGTAACAGCGAGGATGCATCGCTCGGAAGGGTGTTTGGCTCAGCTCCATATTCTTTCTCTGGTTTAACAGACCATTGCTTATACAAATTAAATATTGCCCATATACATTAAATTCTTATTTATAAAGATTGAATGTCGTATGTGGATCTTTTAATACAATACTCATTCATCTGTGATATGCGGATACTCTTAGTAATGTATTCATAACCAGTACAGGCCGCATGGTAATACAAAACATTTAGTTACATATAATTATTGTTGCAAGAAATTGTATGGACGGAAGAACTTTGTCATCCTATTGGTCTGTGCGTATGGATCTATAGTTTTTAGAAGGCAAGTCAAATGTGTTTGGCTTTGTATTATTTACACAATTGGTCAATCAATCTCTTTTTTAAAAACACTCATAGAAAATAAGTTAAATAATATCATTAAATGATCAAAAGAGACACAAGTTAGAGGGCACAGCGTTTGTGTTTGACTTTGTATTATTTCTTTTCCTGCATAAAATTTGTAAATCAATCTTTCTTGTTTTTTTTTCTTTGAAATGGGTAGAAAATAAGTTTACTAATATGATATGATTGAAAAATATAAAAGGTGAAAGGTGAATTTCATTGAAAAACATTTTTCATTGAAATATGTATGTGAAAAAGATGTGAGTAGATGGAGAAACTCATCCTAGAACATATGCAATGTAAAATTTTTGAGGATAGTTTTTTTGTGCATCCATTGAATAACTATCATTGAATCATTATAAATTTGTATCCATTGAATAACCATCATCGAGTCACCATAAATTTGTAGTCGGTTACACCCAACTCTTGTGCTACCTTCAAGACCATCTTTAGAGCTATCAATTCACAAAATTTATTGGTTTCCTAACCAATTCCATATTTAAAAGAAAGATAAGGATGAAATTCCACCCAAGCCTCCCTTAAAAGTGTTTCCCTATGATACACCATAAAATATCCCATGGAATGTTCTCATTTATTGACACTTCAGAGTGAGAATGAGAGACATTTTTCATGCACCCGTGGGTAGGCTTTTAAAATATTTATGGCCTAGACTACACATTTTAGGGGTAATGTCTCTTTGTGTTTAAACAATGTTAGATTTATAGCAAGCCATACACCCTGAGCTATGTTAAGGGGTAGTTCTATGATCTTAGAAGTCTCCTTTCTACTACACCAAGTTCCGAAGGCCACTTCAAGATTGCCTCCTTCCCAAATATTCCTTATCCCTATCATTCTTTCCACCTATTTCCACACCTCCTTGGAATATGGGCGTTCCATGATGATATGATGTATAGTTTCTTCTACAAGATAACATTGACAACACCATCTTGGCCCAACAAAATTCCCTTTCTAAAGAGCTTCCCACATGGTAGCCTTTTTGTGTAACTCAACCACATGCATCTCTTTCTTTTTTTTGGGCAACATTTTAATTTCCATATTATTTTCAACCTCCAGAGTTGATGGCCTTCTCTTCCTTCTTGTACTAGTGATTTGTAGCCTGTTTTGGGAGCATAAGTCCCCATATGATTCAATGACCAAATCAACTTGTCCTCTTCTTCTTTGGGTCTAACATTTTAGTCTTTCATGACATCAATGCACCTTTTCCATTCCTTTGCATAATCTACCCCCAAACCAAGCTCTTCCCATGATATCCCTTGTTGGTACCAAGTTGTAGCCCTTTCCTAGTTTGCAACCCATCGAAGATTATAATAACCTTTGTTCCTCAACTCTTGAATCATATGTAAGGGAAGTGTGTGCATACATTTTCTCCCTACCTAAGGGTCAAGACCAATTTTCACTTTATCACCTTTCCCAATTGGTCAAATCCACTGATTTCCAACAAGATGGAATACATTAATAAATTCCTTCCATATTATTGAGGATTTATTTATTTGTTTGACATAATTTATGACCCGATCCTCCATAGTATTAGAGGCTAAATACTTATTTCTTACTACCTAAACCCACAAACTCGTTCCTTGAATTAGCCTCCACACATTTTTTGCAACAAGTCTAGCCTTTGAGAAGAGAAAGGGATTTTTGAGCCCCCATTCTCCAATGGATTTTGGTAACACCAACGGTTTCCAATAGTTTAGGACCAATCCTTTAAATTTTTGATCTCTAGACCAAATAAATTGGTAAAAAAATTTCCTAATGGCTTCCAAAACTCCTTTCCAGACATAGGCAAGTGATATCTATTAGACTAGAATTTCTACCAAAATTGCTTTTAACAATACCAAACATCCTCCCCTGGACAACCACATGTTGCACCAGGTGTTTAATTCTTCTCCACTTTATCTATCATCCACTAACAATCACATTTTTTATACTAATTTGGCTTCAAAATGAAACCCAAATACTTCATACCCTATTCTAGATCAATCATCTTAAAAGGGAATAGCTGAGCAATGTGGTTCTTTTCTTTCTTAAATATCCCCCATAAAGTCATCATGAATTTTTTCATATTAATTACCATTCCAATTGCTTTACAAAATAAATCCATGATACTCTTGAATATATAAACGACTCTTTTAGTGCCTTCACAATAAATCAATGTATCATATACAAACAATAGATGTGTGATATCGCATGATACTCCTATTGGTACCCCTTTAATACTACCATTTCCTTCTACTTCTTTTAGTAGCCTGGTTAAGCCTCCATCAATTAAAATAAACAAAAGGGGGGATAGAGGGCACCCTTGTTTGAGACCTCTCCTTGATCTAAATAAAGCAGATGATGATGTTCCACTTATTAACACAACAAAAGATACTAATGAAATTATACTCATTATCCAAACAATGAATCACATACAAAAACCCAAATGAATTAGAATTAGTCTATTGTACATCCAACTTACCCTGTCATAATCTTAGATAGGTCCACTGTCATCACCATCGATATTTGGTTCCTAACTTTTATTGAATGAATGTATTCTTGAGATATCCTAATTGCCTCATTTATTTGCCTTCCTTCTAAGAACCCAAAATGTTCTCCAAATTTGATTTGATAGAACACTTTTCAATCTTCTAGCAATTAGCTTTAATGCAATTTTGTATATGCACTTGTATAAAGAGATGGGTATGAATTTCTCAAAGGTTGTAGGATTATATTCTTTAGGAATCATAGTTAGCAATGTTATATTAAAATCTCCCAACATTTTCCCTTCTTGTAGTCTCCACACCTTTTCTTAAATATTCGTCAATAAAAACATAACATCCTAAGAAAAATTCTAGAGGCAGACCATCAGGTCCATAATTTTTGTCCTCCTTAAAACTCAGCAATATCTGAGACAATTCTTCTTTCCCAACTTCATTTATCAAGGCCTGGTTGTCTTCCTCATTGTCGAAGCTAGGGAAGGAGTTTGAAAACCTAATCGCCTCTACTATTGTAGTGATCCAGGTGGATATTGGTGGCCACCCACCTGTTCCAAATTCCAACTGGCTCATCTTGACAATTTTTAGTTCAACACGTTTCTCTGTAATGGGGACACTTCTTTGTAATTATGGGTTCTTCACTTTTGAGGCTATATTGAATCCCTACACAACATCCAGGTGGATATTGGTGGCTGCCCATCTAGTCTAACTGGCCTATTTTGTAATTTTTCATCTCAGTACATCTTTATCTACATCCAGGGCCGTTTTGAGGCCCTAAACATCATTTTTTGGGTTTGCCACAATCAAACTGTTTACAAAGACAAGTTTGATGGAATAATGTGTATTTCTCGAAAACACCTTTCCAATAGGTTATCACATGCCTAAAACAAAGATTATATTCAAAAGTTATGACCTCGAGAAGTTGATGTACTAACTTACCCCAATGAGGCCCACATGACTTTTGGTGTTTCATCTCCTAGGGTTAGGTTTTTGGATGTCTAGGGATTTGGAATTCATTTTTTATTGTAAAAAAGCCTTTAGAGCCTCATTGAATTGATATTCTTGTGAATGAGCGTAGTCGTCACATCTCTTCTCAGAGATAAAGCTGCCACCATTCTAGCGAGACTTGCACTCTGTATTTTTACAGTCTCTATACATTTCTTTCATTAATAGAAATCATGTATTGTTGTATTTATCTGTTTCTGGCAATATTTATGTGTATTTCATTGTAATATTTCTGCTTTCATTTCATTATGAAAATAATCCGGATCATGTAGCATGAGTGTATTCTTTGAAAAGGGAAGATAAATGCTTAAATCCTCCAAATGTAATGTCTTTGAAGTTTGTTTCCCATGTACCATCTCCTTTATCAATTTTCCAATCATAATTTATATTCTTTCTACAGTTTGCATACCTATGAAAAAAATTGCATTCTCATCACTACCCTGTAAACATAAGGACATGCTCTTGAGTTTCCATTCCTTTTTTTTCTTTTTTTGGAAGAATATGCCTCCTTTTATCTTCTACTATATTTACTTCATGTTTACAATCCTCACTCATATATCTAAAACATTCACTATTATAGAGTACCCCTCAAGCTTCCTCTACTTCTCTAAGAACCCTATTATCTCCCAACGTTTTATCCCTAGCCCAATTAGAAGCTACACTTTTATCTTCTTTTAAATTTTGGTGAAATTGAATGGGCGTAGATTCTCTTAGCTACCATTATATGGTTTCCAAACAACTTTAATTTTCTCCACAAATTCCTCTTCCCTCAACCATTAAAGATTTAGTTTAAATGGACTGGCATGTTTCTCTATTAGATGTCTCGCTTCTAACACCACAATAGTATGATCAAAATCCCCCTAGATGTGATCCATTGTTTAATATGAATTAATTCATCAAGAAAGGCTTCAAAGATTAAAAATCTATCAAACCTTTTAACAATTCTAACTTCCCCAACTCTCTTGTTTGTCCAGGTATGAGACAATTTAGGTGATTCAATATCCAAAAGACTAGTTTCTTCCAATTTCCTAATAAAATAACTACAATTGGGCCCCAACCCTAAAATTATGATGCTCCTAAGGTGAAGTTCAAGTCTCCTCCTACCACAACCAATCATTTTGAAAAATATATCCTAGTAATCCACCATGTCCATGTATAAATACCATAAACATTTATCACTATGAAAAAGAAAAATGTGTATTTATTACTATTATTAAAATAATAATTATGTTATTTTTTTACATGATAAATTGTTTTTTTATTAATTTTTGAAAAAAATTAAATATTATGTATAAAAATTATTTTACTTATTTTATAATATTATTTATGAAATATTTCTTATTTAATTTAATGTATTATTTTATTTCATATTAAATAATTAATTTACATAATATTTTGTAATATAATTGCAGCTTATCATAGAGGCTCACACCTCCAAGGTTGAATGACATTTTGGTGTTGGGAAGACAATTGCCAACTTACAAAGGTATGTGTACTGGCCCAAAATGCAAGAATATGTAGCACAATATATTTGAGGATGTATACTTTGTTGTCTCAGAAAGTTGAGTAACATGAAGCAAGGTCTATACCATTCCTTACCTGTACCCACTCAACCTTGGGAAAACATTTCCATGGATTTTGCAGCAGGTTTACCAACAACCAGGAAGGGACATGACTAACTATTTGTAGTAGTTGACAAGTTCATCAAAATGTGCATTCTCACGCCTTGTAAAAAGACCAACAATGGGAAAGAATCAACAAACAAGTTATTTGTACATGTATGGGTTCACTTTGAGATACCGAGGAGCATCATCGCAGATGGGGATACTAGATTTCTCATTGCATTTTGGACTAGATTGTGGGAGAATATGGACACTAAGTTGAAGAGGTCTACAACATTCCATCCATAGATAGAAGGGCAAACACAAGTAGTCAAAAGGAATTTGGTGTATCTTTTGAGGGGTTACAATCAGAAGCATCTGAAGACTTGGGATGGAAATTTGATCTATATATAACACTCTTATAACATATTAATCCACACTTCTACTGGTAAGTCACCTTTTGAAACTTTCTTTGGGTATTTTCAACCTTGTTAACCTTTAGATTTTCACCCTTGAAAATCTTGAGGGTTAAGAGACAACATACACTATTTAGGTTGACATTTAGATATTTTCTCAAAGTTGTAACACTTGTGTGAGATAGAGGTTGGTTCCCATCAGAGACATGTACAAGATTGGTATATTGTTGTTTTTGTTTCAGAGATAGGGCTAACATAGTTTCATGGGATTTGAGAGAGATTTCCATATACAACATATGACCCTACTTTTTAGGAGACAATGATTGGAGACTCATTTGAAAGTATTGAGCATACATAGTTGGTCCTTGCATGATACTGAGCCCGATGGCATTTTTCCGGGGCAACATGAAAGTACTTTCTATTTTTAGCAGGTTGAGCTCCATGCCTTTGCTCAATATTTTGAGTGTGCAATATCCATCCTTGAGACATTTTGAGTCGTTTGGACCTTTTTCGGAGTGACTTGTTAGTATTTCTATTTTTAGCAGGTGGAGCACTAGGGCTTGCATGTCGATTCTGATCGCATATTTGGAATCCAATTGAAAAATTGAATTCGATGAGTATGATATTATTGACATGCGAGGACATTCTATTTTTAGTAGTGTCTATTTTTAGGCATATGACACATGGTGGTGTTCTCCTAGTCATCCTGGACATTTTTTTACAGTTTCCTATTTTTTAGGAGCCACGCCCTATTTTTAGTAGTTTCTATTTATATCGGGGGTGGTTGGGTCTAAATGTGACAAGTGACAGGGTCAAATTCTGACATGTGGTGGTGCTTCAATGTGACATGTGGCATATACTTGGCATCATTTAATGAGGGGCACACTCTCCATTGTAAAATCATTAAAGTGAAGAGTTAATTAATTAAAAGGGGTGTATGGATGAGGTGGAAATCTCATGGAGATGATTGCACCAATCAAGGATTAATTCTCTCACCTAAATCTATCTAACTCATCATTAACTCACTTTCCATGCAAATTAATTTCATTAACTCCCTTTTATTTCCTCTTAAACACTAAATCCCTAAAATTTAGGGTGCATCCTCTCTCTTGAGCTAGCGCATGACTCCTAACATCAATTTTTGAATGAATACATGTGTTAGTTATATTTTTCCTTCCTCCATGCGCCTAAACCCTCCTTAAAACACCAAAGCACATTCCCTTTCATTATATCCTTCTTTATTCATGAATCCACCCCTTACTTCCTCTCTTAAACTCACACATGTGGCATTTTTCTCTTGAGTACTCCCTATTCTCTTCATGCATGCACCACCTAGCCTTCCTATCTCTTATTCCCATGCACAAACACTCATTTTAACTCCCTCTCATACACCTCATGGTCTCATATTGGTAAAGTGTGCGTCCCTACTACTATATATTGGAGGTATCTACATGGATTATTGGTTGGATATTTGCAGCAACATGATACACCTATTCTCTTTCTCTTCTCTTATTCTATCTAGTATAGCTACTCTCTCTTTGAGAAAGGATAGTCATTTTAATGGTTTTTGACTTGTCTATTTTGGCGCAATCAAGCCTTTGGAAAGCCTATAATAAAGTAGTGTTTTTTTTTTACGAACTTTCAATCTTGTTGGTATCTTGTTCTTACTCTTTCAAATTGATTAGTATTTCTTACCATTTATTTTGATATCTCCCTATATTTTAAGTGGTTTATTTTCTTGTTTCTTTCATCTTTTTTATGCTAACACTATAAGGTCCCTCCAAGCAACTTTAAAACTATTTTTCCTGACTCTTTGGTGGTGTGTTTACATGTTGTCCAAAGCCTTTTTGCTCCTATTTTTTTATTTCTTTTTGTAGAAAATAAATCAACAAATCAATAGCTCGATACCTAGGGAATCCCCCTTGAGCTCGGCATGCACCAACATGAACAAAGAAGATTTTTTCTCATGACAATTTGAGGCATTCTCTCCTTGAATTATCCATTTTTCATTGTTGAAATTTATAATATATCAGCTCATATTGGAGGGTGAAAAAGTGTGTTAACACACCTTCACCCTAATATTTTGTATATGGAAAGTAAGGAGGAGTGAGGGAGGACCTCATAGGGGATGCATTAAAAGAAGAAAAAAATGTTGATAAGATCAGGAAGATCCATTTACATGTACATGAGACATTGAAGAAGTCACAAGAAAAGTACAAGGCTAGACATGACCAACACAGAACATAGAGAACATTTAGAGAGACAAATTATGGTTACATTTGAATAATGAAAGGATATAGGGCCATGGTAATAAGATCAAGGATATAAATTATGGTCCTTTTGAGGTATTATAAAAGGTGGGATATAATTCCTACAGACTCAGTCTACCCCCATACATGCACATTTACAGTAGTGAATGTGGAGAATCTCAAACTCTATAAGCCTTCTGGAGGAGGAGCAATTCTTACCTTCCATAGAGGACTTAGCACCATATGCTCAAGGAGAGTTAGTAGAGGACACAGTTTTGTAGAAGTGGTCTAGAACAAAAATATTAGGGAAGCATGACCTATGGTAGATTGGGTTGAAAGGAAAATTTCGAGGAAAATAAAAGTGGTACTCCTAGGAGAAGGTAGAGGAAAACATTTCTCACTTCATTCAATAAATATTTTGGGGACCAAAAGTCTCCCTAAATGGGGAGGCATAATTTGGATTGGATCATTGTATTATTTTTCATCTATATCGATGCTTTAAGAGTGGAAAAAATTGTAGGAATAAGCTTGCAGGGTCATTTTAGTGGCAGGTCCCGGTTTTGAAAATTGGGGTTCAGAACTTCTTTGACGATGTTATACACATTGATACCTTTCCAATGGTGTATATCATGTGTCATTCATAGTTTGTATTAAAAAATTATGCCTCCCACAAGTTGACCTATCGTGTTGACCACCATGGTACGAGAGGATGCCATGTTAGATCCATTTCTCATGCATAGGATGTGAACGTGATATTTGATGCATTTAGAAGGTTCAAAACCCTACCACAATTTAGGGTTTAGGAACTCAAACACCTACCCCTATATGGCTATCAGGCTATGTTAAATACCAATCCATTAGGATTAGAAGGGGTTCCATTCTATGTTACTGTATTTAGTTCTATAATAGAGCAGAACAACTAGGAGTGGGAAATTAGAGAGCATAACAGAGGGGGTTAATGTTTTGTAGCAGTCTAACATGCCACAGGTCTTGGGTAACTCCATAGAGATACCCTTCTAATTTGTACTTGCATTATTTCCATACAAGAGAAAAGAGAGTAGAGTAGCCTCACCTTATAGATGGTTTTTCTCCCATAAGGATTTCCCAGAGAAAAAAGTTGTGTCATTTTGTGGATGGTATGCGATTGTATTTTATTGTTCTCAATTTTCCACATTTTATATATTTCATGCATAAGAATAAAATCAATAGCTAAATATTCTGAAAATTTAAAGGAATTTAACCTTCATAGGTAGATTTTGGTTTTATTTATTAGATCTATTGTGACAAACTGTTCTAGTGGAATATTCACTATAGTTTACAGATCATATTGGTATCAAAGTAGGTTTTTCTTTTGGGTATTTGTGAGAAGTTGCAGGATCTAGGAATCCAATTAAAGAGAAGTCACATAAACCCTAGACATGGAAGACAAGTATGTTCATAACAACTTTTGAGATCCAACAAAAGAGATATTTGAGAGGTTGGAAGCACAAGCTGTTGACATCAGTCACAATATGAACCTCCTCATGGAGGATCTAGAAAGCAAGCTCAAACCATTCAGAGATGACATAGGATCTAACTCATAGATCATATCAGAGGGGAAATTGAGAGATCATGCAGACTCAAGAAAGGAGTCACGGAAATAATCTGAGAAAGAGAAGTCGAGTTCGAGTGCCATTAACTCTTCACAGTACCTTTTAAATATGGAAGTGAAAGTTGACATAAATCCATACCAAGGTGAGATCGATGCATTAAAATTGAATCATTGGTTGCAATGACTAGAAGTTTATTTTAATTTTCACCATATAGATGAAGAGTAGAAGATTTCATTTTCTATATTGAAGTTAGAGGGTCATGCTTTAACTTGGTGGGAAATCCATATGGAAACACTTAGACTGGAGGGTGATCTGCTAGTAACTAGGTGGGAGGACTTCAAAACCCTCATCAAGTCCCAACTCTACCCTATTGGGTATGTAGAAGACCAATGGATCCAATGACACTACTTCAAGCAGATGCAGGGGTATAGTGTAAAGGAGTGCACCACTAACTTCAGAAAGATGGACATCATGATGGGTATTTCTCCCAATAACCCATATGTAATGCTAAAGTATTTGAGGGGTTTACATAGTCATCTATGAAAGCAGGTGATGATATTCAACCAAGGACAATGGATGAGGCATGTGTACAAGCATATTACCTAGAAAAAATAGGCCAAAATAAGGGGCAACCAAATGGTTTGAAGAAGAAAGAGCGCCAGGAAGCTTCCAAGGAGGGTAAGAAGAAGTAGAAATAGGTGAATCTTAGTATCCTTCATCACCAGGAAGAGAAGGATACGACCGAGCTCTTCCACATCAAGATCTAGGTCAAGAAGATCAAGATAGATTCTCTATTTGACTCTGGTTCACAGGCTAATCTCATAGCAATGGATCTGGTCAACAAGCTTGGATTGGAGATTCATGATCATCCTATCCCTTATCAATTAGGTTGGGTAAACAAGGGTGAAAAGATAAAGGTAATGAAACAATGTAATATTAAATTTGCTATAAGTTTTGATTTTATTGATGAAGTGGAATTGGACGTAGTACCCCTTGATGTATGCAGAGTAGTGTTTGGAATCCCCTACATGTATATGAGGGATGCGATCTTCATGCGAAGAGACAACTGATACCAAATTATCAAGGATTGGAATCCCTACATTATTAACACACATAAATCCAAGCCAAATATCTCACTAGTAAGTTCCAACCAAGCCAAGAAGTTGATTAGTTCTAGTAAGAAATACGTTTTTCTTTTCTTAAGAGAAAATTAGTCTGATGATGAGTCAATGAGAGTGAAGGCATCCATCAAGGGGTGTATTAAAGAGAATAAACACCAGTTGGATGAGTTTCTACAATAATATAGAGGAGTGTTCAAGGATCCTAAAGGGATATCACCCAAGAGGGATGTGGAGCACAAAATAGAAATATTTCCAGACTCCCCATTGCTGAATATTGGGTTGTATAGATAATTTGTTGTAGAAGAGAATGAAGTGAAGAAGCAATTGTAGGATTTTTTGGAGAAGGGTGTGATTCGAACAATTACCTCACCTTGTGGGCCACCCATCATAATTTTACCCAAGAATCATGGGACTTGGAAAATGTATATCGATTACAGGGAATTGAACAAGATTACACTGAAAAATCGATATCCTCTGCCTAGGATTGATGATATGTTGGACTAGTTGTAGCATGGAAAGTATTTCACTAAGCTATATTTGAAATCAAGATATCACCAAGTATGATTCAAAGAAGAATATACCTGGAATATTTTCTTCAAGACAAGGCAAGGTTTGTATGAGTGGTTGGTTACGCCATTTGGTTTATGCAACACATTGGCTACATTTATGAGACTAATGAATGATGTTTTACACCCTTATCTAGATTCATTTTCTATTGTATTTTTGGATGATATACTAGTTTATAATGCTACTTGGGAGAATCACACCTCACATCCTATGCAGGTGTAAGAGACTCTGAAGAAACATCAACTGTTGGACAATCTCAAGAAATGTGAGTTTGTTCAGTAGTCTTTGGTGTATTTTGGGTATGTGATCAATGGAGGAGAGCTCAATATATATATATTGAAGATGGAGGCCATCATGAAATGGTCAATTCCTACTAATGTCACTGAAGTTAGGATTTTTTTTGGGGCAACACAATATTTCCATAAGTTCATAGCTTCATTTTCAGCAGTAGTTGTACCACTCCATGCCATAACAACCAGTGGTAAGAGTTTCCAGTGGGGGAAGAATCAATAGAAGTATGTTGATGATTTGAAAATAAATATCGGTCAAACACCAATGATCACACAACCAATCTTGTATAATTCCTTCAAAGTGGATACAGATGCAAGTGGGTATGCCATGGGAGGAATACGTATGCAGGGAGGAAGGCTTGTTTGCTATCATTTTGAATTATTCCATGGGGAAATTCTCAAATACCCTACCTACAACAAGGATCTCTATTCCTTGGTACAAGATATCAAAAAGTGGAAGCAATATCTGATGGGAAAGGAGACCATCATCCACATAGATCACTAGCCACTACAATATTTGTAGGCCTAGAGTAAGCTACAACAAGCCAGGAATTACAAGTGCATGGGGTTCTTACAATAATTTTATTTGGTCATAAAGTATAATAAGGGCAACACAAGTAAGTTGGAATATAAGCTTTCACGACCACCCATATCCAAGATTACAACTTTGGAAACTCTGATGCACATGGAGCCTTTTACCCATGATGCATACAGAGAAGAAAAGGGCTTCAAGGAGGCATTTCAACATCTATGGGGCCAAATTCATATAGAATAAGGTGACAACAAGGATGAATATCATTTCCAGAATGGTCCACTATACAAGATCGACAATCTTTGTGTTCCTAAAGGTGAAAGAATTCAACTTATCAGAGAGGCTCACACCTCCAAGGTTGCATGACATTTTGGTGTTGGGAAGACAATTGCCAACTTACGAAGGTATGTGTACTGGCCCAAAATTCAAGAAGATGTAGCATAATATATTTGAGGATGTATACTTTTTTGTACCAACAAACCCAGTAATAGGAAGTAAGGTCTATACCATCCTTTACCTTTACCCACTCAACCTTGGGAAAGTATTTCCATGGATTTTGTGGTAGGTTTACCAACAACTAGGAAGAGACGTGACTAACTATTTGTGCTAGTTTACAGGTTCACAAAATGTGCATTCCCATGTCTTGTAAAAATACCATCAGTGGGAAAGAAACAACAAACAATTTTTTTGAAAAACTATGGGTTCACTTTGGGATACCAAGGAGCATCATCACAGATGGGGATACCATATTTCTCAATGCATTTTGGACCATATTGTGGGAGAAGATGGACACTGAGTTGAAGAGGTCTACAACATTCCATCCATAGATGGAAGAGTAGACAAAAGTTGTCAACGAGACTTTGGTGTAGATTTTGAGGGGTTATAGCCAGAAGCATCTGAAGACTTGGGATGGAAATCTGATCTACATATATCACTCTTGTAACATATTATTCCACACTTCTACTAGTAAGTCACCTTTTGAAACTTGTTTTTAGTATTTTCCACCTTGTTAACCCTTACATTTTCACCCATTAAAATATTGAGGGTTAAGAGCCAACATACACTATTTAGGTTGGAATTTAGAGATTTTCTCAAAGTTGTAACACTTGTGTGAGTTAGAGGTTGGTTCCCATCAGAGACATGTACATGATTGGTATATGGTTGTTTTTGTTTCAGAGATAGAACTAACAGAGTTCCATAGGATTTGAGAGATATTTCCATATGAAATAGATGACAATGATTGGAGACTCATTTGACAATATTGAGCATACATAGTTGGTCCTTGCATGATACTGAGCTAGATGACATTTTTTTGGGGAAACATGCAAGTACTTTATATTTTTTAGGAGACAATGATTGGAGACTCATTTGAAAATATTGAGCATATATAGTTGGTCCTTGCATGACACTGGACCCAGTGGCATTTTTCCGGGGCAACATGCAAGTAATTTCTATTTTTAGCAGGTTGAGCTCCATGCCTTAGATCAGTATTCTGAGTGTGCAGTATTGATCCTTGAGACATTTTGAGTCGTTTGGACCTTTTTCAGGATGACTTGTGAGTATTTTCTATTTTTAGCAGGTGGAGCACTATGGCTTGCATGTCTATTTTGATCGCATATTTGGAATCCACTTGAAAAATTGAATATGATAATTATTATATCGTTGATATGAAAGGACATTCTATTTTTATTAGTGTCTATATTTAGACATATGACACATGGTGGTGTTCTCCTAGTCATCCTAGACATTTTTTTACAGTTTCCTATTTTTTAGGAGCCACGCCTTATTTTTCGTAGTTTCTATTTATAGTAGGGGTGGTTGGTTCCAAAGGTGACAAGTGGCAGGATCTAATTCTGATATGTGGTGGTGATTCAATGTGACATGTGGCATATACTTGGCATCATTTAATGAGGGGCACACTTTCTAAGATAAACACATTAAAATGAAGAGTTAATTAATTAAAGGGGGTGTATGGATGAGGTGGAAATATCATGGAGATGATTGAGCCAATAAAGGATTAATTCTCTCACATAACCTTCTCTCACTCATCATTAACTCACTTTCCATGGAAATTAATTTCATTAACTCCCTTTTATTTCCTCTTAAGCACTAAATCCCCAAAATTTAGGGCACATCCTCTCTCTTGAGCTAGCACTTGACTCCTAACATCAATTTTATCAAGTACAAGAGACATTGAAGACGTCACAAGAAAATTGTAAGGATAGACATGACCAACACATAACATAGAGAACAATTAGAGAGATAAAGTATGGTTAGAGTTGAATAATGAAAGGATACAAGGTCCTGGTAAGAAGATCAAGGCTCTGTAGTATGGTCCTTTTGAGGATTTGGAAAAGGTGGGAGATAATTCCTACAGACTCAGTCTACCCCCATACATGCACATTTACTCAGTAGTGAATGTGGAGAATCTCAAACTCTATAAGCCTTCCGAAGGAGGAGCAAGTCCTCCCTTCCATAGAGGACTTAGCACCAGATGCTCAAGCATAGTTAGTAGATGACATATTTTGGTAGAAGCAGTCTAGAACAACAAGATAAGGGAAGCATGACCTATGGCATATTAGGTTGGAAGGACATCTTGCAGGAAAAGAAAAGTGGTACTCCTGGGAGAAGGTAGAGGGAAAAATTCCTCACCTCATTCAATAAATATTTTGGGGACCAAAAGACTCCCTAAATGGGGAGGTATGATCTGGATCGGATCATTGTATTATTTTTCATCTATATCTATGCTTTAAGAGTGGAAAAAATTGGAGTAATAAACTTGCAGGGTTAGTTTAGTGGCAGGTCCCTGTTTGGAAAATTGGGGTTCAAAACCTCTTTGACGATGTTCTACACTCTTAGACCTTTCCAATGTTGTAGATCATGCATCATTCAGTGTTCCTATGCAAACATTATGCCTCCCACAAGTTGACCTATCGTGTTGACCACCATGTTACAAGAGGATGCCATGTTAGCTCCATTGGTCATGCATATGGGGATAACCACGTGAGGAATTTCAAGAATATTCTAGAAGGTTCAAAACCATACCACATTTTTTTAAGGTTTAAGCTATTATTAGGTTTCTTTTCAATTTACTAGATAACCATAGCATAGATAGGATCACTGAGAGAAACACAAACACAATATACACAACATTTATCCTGGGAAACCCTCATGGGGGAGAAAACCCAACAAAAACTTCCTTAATATAGATAGCCAATGTAATGCCAAGACAATAAACCAAACACTAGAGAATATCCTCTACTGAGAAATGTGCCTCACTCTCTTCCTTCTTTCGGTAACTGGAAACTGTAGCTTCCTTCAAACTTGCGCACTAGATGAGTGAGCTGAGTGGGTGCTCAAATGAGGTGCTGGATTCCTTTATTTATACAAATTGGCAGGAGCTGGAAAGGTGTCTCTTCATTGGGCATGGTCGACTTTTCTTCTGAGTGGTTAAAACCACTTTAATTTCCTGGGGTTCAACTTCTCAATTTGCATAATATATTTAGTGTTTGACCAATCCGCAAAAAGGGGATTTGGTCAATTACAATGCCTGACATGATCAATCCAAAAAAGGGGATTGATCTAATGAATAATAACTCAATAATAAATAGAATACTTTTTGTAGTTACAATATTTCAACACTCCCCGTTAACAAGAAGTGTATTCTACAACATCATTAGGAGAGAGAGAGGGAAGCAACATCAACAACATCTGGAACACTAACTGTCATATCTATAAATCATTGGAAGTTTTTCTCATCATCAATATCATCATTCACAGTAGGGAGCTGGAATGGAATCATCGTCATCTGCATCAAAATGGATTAGTATAATACTAATACATCATCATCAATAANCAGAGGGGAAATTGAGAGATCATGCAGAGTCAAGAAAGGAGTCACGAAAATAATCTGAGAAAGAGCAGGCGAGTTCGAGCGCCATTAACTCTTCACAGTACCTTTTAAATATGGAAGTGAAAGTTGACATAAATCCATACCAAGGTGAGATCGATGCATTAAAATTGAATAATTGGTTGCAATGACTAGAAGTTTATTTTAATTTTCACCATATAGATGAAGAGTAGAAGATTTCATTTTCTAGATTGAAGTTAGAGGGTCATGCTTTAACTTGGTGGGAAATCCATATGGAAACACTTAGGCTGGAGGGTGATCTGCTAGTAACTAGGTGGGAGGACTTCAAAACCCTCATCAAGTCCCAACTCTACCCTATTGGGTATGTAGAAGACCAATGGATCCAATGGCACTACTTCAAGCAAATGCAGGGGTATAGTGTAAAGGAGTGCACCACTAACTTCAGAAAGATGGACATCATGATGGGTATTTATCCCAATAACCCATATGTAATGCTAAAGTATTTGGGGGGATTACATAGTCATCTGTGAAAGCAGGTGATGATATTCAACCAAAGACAATGGATGAGGCATGTGTACAAGCATATTACCTAGAAAAAATAGGCCAAAATAAGGGGCAACCAAATGGTTTGAAGCAGAAAGAGCGCCAGGAAGCTTCCAAGGAGGGTAAGAAGAAGTAGAAATAGGTGAATCTTAGTATCCTTCATCACCAGGAAGAGAAGGATACGACCGAGCTCTTCCACATCAATATCTAGGTCAAGAAGACCAAGATAGATGCTCTATTTGACTCTGGTTCACAGGCTAATATCATAGCAATGGATCCGGTCAACAAGCTTGGATTGGAGATTCATGATCATCCTATCCCTTATCAATTAGGTTGGGTAAACAAGGGTGAAAAGATAAAAGTAATGAAACAATGTAATATTAAATTTGCTATAAGTTTTGATTTTATTGATGAAGTGGAATTGGACGTAGTACCCCTTGATGTATGTGGAGTAGTGTTTGGAAGCCCCTACATGTATATGAGGGATGCGATCTTCATGCAAAGAGACAAATGATACCAAATTATCAAGGATTGGAATCCCTACATCATTAACAGACATAAATCCAAGTCAAATATCTCACTAGTAAGTGCCAACCAAGCCAAGAAGTTGATTAGTTCTAGTAAGAAATACGTTTTTCTTTTCTTAAGAGAAAATTAGTCTGATGACGAGTCAATGAGAGTGAAGGCATCCATAAAGGGGTGTATTAAAGAGAATAAACACCGGTTGGATGAGTTTCTACAATAATATAGAGGAGTGTTCAAGGATCCTAAAGGGATATCACCCAAGAGGGATGTGGAGCACAAAATAGAAATATTTCCAGACTCCCCATTGCTGAATATTGGGTTGTATAGATAATTTGTTGTAGAAGAGAATGAAGTGAAGAAGCAATTGTAGGATTTTTTGGAGAAGGGTGTGATTCGAACAATTACCTCACCTTGTGGGCCACCCATCATAATTTTACCCAAGAATCATGGGACTTGGAAAATGTATATCGATTACAGGGAATTGAACAAGATTACACTGAAAAATCGATATCCTCTGCCTAGGATTGATGATATGTTGGACTAGTTGTAGCATGGAAAGTATTTCACTAAGCTATATTTGAAATCAAGATATCACCAAGTATGATTCAAAGAAGAATATACCTGGAATATTTTCTTCAAGACAAGGCAAGGTTTGTATGAGTGGTTGGTTACGCCATTTGGTTTATGCAACACATTGGCTACATTTATGAGACTAATGAATGATGTTTTACACCCTTATCTAGATTCATTTTCTATTGTATTTTTGGATGATATACTAGTTTATAATGCTACTTGGGAGAATCACACCTCACATCCTATGCAGGTGTAAGAGACTCTGAAGAAACATCAACTGTTGGACAATCTCAAGAAATGTGAGTTTGTTCAGTAGTCTTTGGTGTATTTTGGGTATGTGATCAATGGAGGAGAGCTCAATATATATATATTGAAGATGGAGGCCATCATGAAATGGTCAATTCCTACTAATGTCACTGAAGTTAGGATTTTTTTTGGGGCAACACAATATTTCCATAAGTTCATAGCTTCATTTTCAGCAGTAGTTGTACCACTCCATGCCATAACAACCAGTGGTAAGAGTTTCCAGTGGGGGAAGAATCAATAGAAGTATGTTGATGATTTGAAAATAAATATCGGTCAAACACCAATGATCACACAACCAATCTTGTATAATTCCTTCAAAGTGGATACAGATGCAAGTGGGTATGCCATGGGAGGAATACGTATGCAGGGAGGAAGGCTTGTTTGCTATCATTTTGAATTATTCCATGGGGAAATTCTCAAATACCCTACCTACAACAAGGATCTCTATTCCTTGGTACAAGATATCAAAAAGTGGAAGCAATATCTGATGGGAAAGGAGACCATCATCCACATAGATCACTAGCCACTACAATATTTGTAGGCCTAGAGTAAGCTACAACAAGCCAGGAATTACAAGTGCATGGGGTTCTTACAATAATTTTATTTGGTCATAAAGTATAATAAGGGCAACACAAGTAAGTTGGAATATAAGCTTTCACGACCACCCATATCCAAGATTACAACTTTGGAAACTCTGATGCACATGGAGCCTTTTACCCATGATGCATACAGAGAAGAAAAGGGCTTCAAGGAGGCATTTCAACATCTATGGGGCCAAATTCATATAGAATAAGGTGACAACAAGGATGAATATCATTTCCAGAATGGTCCACTATACAAGATCGACAATCTTTGTGTTCCTAAAGGTGAAAGAATTCAACTTATCAGAGAGGCTCACACCTCCAAGGTTGCATGACATTTTGGTGTTGGGAAGACAATTGCCAACTTACGAAGGTATGTGTACTGGCCCAAAATTCAAGAAGATGTAGCATAATATATTTGAGGATGTATACTTTTTTGTACCAACAAACCCAGTAATAGGAAGTAAGGTCTATACCATCCTTTACCTTTACCCACTCAACCTTGGGAAAGTATTTCCATGGATTTTGTGGTAGGTTTACCAACAACTAGGAAGAGACGTGACTAACTATTTGTGCTAGTTTACAGGTTCACAAAATGTGCATTCCCATGTCTTGTAAAAATACCATCAGTGGGAAAGAAACAACAAACAATTTTTTTGAAAAACTATGGGTTCACTTTGGGATACCAAGGAGCATCATCACAGATGGGGATACCATATTTCTCAATGCATTTTGGACCATATTGTGGGAGAAGATGGACACTGAGTTGAAGAGGTCTACAACATTCCATCCATAGATGGAAGAGTAGACAAAAGTTGTCAACGAGACTTTGGTGTAGATTTTGAGGGGTTATAGCCAGAAGCATCTGAAGACTTGGGATGGAAATCTGATCTACATATATCACTCTTGTAACATATTATTCCACACTTCTACTAGTAAGTCACCTTTTGAAACTTGTTTTTAGTATTTTCCACCTTGTTAACCCTTACATTTTCACCCATTAAAATATTGAGGGTTAAGAGCCAACATACACTATTTAGGTTGGAATTTAGAGATTTTCTCAAAGTTGTAACACTTGTGTGAGTTAGAGGTTGGTTCCCATCAGAGACATGTACATGATTGGTATATGGTTGTTTTTGTTTCAGAGATAGAACTAACAGAGTTCCATAGGATTTGAGAGATATTTCCATATGAAATAGATGACAATGATTGGAGACTCATTTGACAATATTGAGCATACATAGTTGGTCCTTGCATGATACTGAGCTAGATGACATTTTTTTGGGGAAACATGCAAGTACTTTATATTTTTTAGGAGACAATGATTGGAGACTCATTTGAAAATATTGAGCATATATAGTTGGTCCTTGCATGACACTGGACCCAGTGGCATTTTTCCGGGGCAACATGCAAGTAATTTCTATTTTTAGCAGGTTGAGCTCCATGCCTTAGATCAGTATTCTGAGTGTGCAGTATTGATCCTTGAGACATTTTGAGTCGTTTGGACCTTTTTCAGGATGACTTGTGAGTATTTTCTATTTTTAGCAGGTGGAGCACTATGGCTTGCATGTCTATTTTGATCGCATATTTGGAATCCACTTGAAAAATTGAATATGATAATTATTATATCGTTGATATGAAAGGACATTCTATTTTTATTAGTGTCTATATTTAGACATATGACACATGGTGGTGTTCTCCTAGTCATCCTAGACATTTTTTTACAGTTTCCTATTTTTTAGGAGCCACGCCTTATTTTTCGTAGTTTCTATTTATAGTAGGGGTGGTTGGTTCCAAAGGTGACAAGTGGCAGGATCTAATTCTGATATGTGGTGGTGATTCAATGTGACATGTGGCATATACTTGGCATCATTTAATGAGGGGCACACTTTCTAAGATAAACACATTAAAATGAAGAGTTAATTAATTAAAGGGGGTGTATGGATGAGGTGGAAATATCATGGAGATGATTGAGCCAATAAAGGATTAATTCTCTCACATAACCTTCTCTCACTCATCATTAACTCACTTTCCATGGAAATTAATTTCATTAACTCCCTTTTATTTCCTCTTAAGCACTAAATCCCCAAAATTTAGGGCACATCCTCTCTCTTGAGCTAGCACTTGACTCCTAACATCAATTTTATCAAGTACAAGAGACATTGAAGACGTCACAAGAAAATTGTAAGGATAGACATGACCAACACATAACATAGAGAACAATTAGAGAGATAAAGTATGGTTAGAGTTGAATAATGAAAGGATACAAGGTCCTGGTAAGAAGATCAAGGCTCTGTAGTATGGTCCTTTTGAGGATTTGGAAAAGGTGGGAGATAATTCCTACAGACTCAGTCTACCCCCATACATGCACATTTACTCAGTAGTGAATGTGGAGAATCTCAAACTCTATAAGCCTTCCGAAGGAGGAGCAAGTCCTCCCTTCCATAGAGGACTTAGCACCAGATGCTCAAGCATAGTTAGTAGATGACATATTTTGGTAGAAGCAGTCTAGAACAACAAGATAAGGGAAGCATGACCTATGGCATATTAGGTTGGAAGGACATCTTGCAGGAAAAGAAAAGTGGTACTCCTGGGAGAAGGTAGAGGGAAAAATTCCTCACCTCATTCAATAAATATTTTGGGGACCAAAAGACTCCCTAAATGGGGAGGTATGATCTGGATCGGATCATTGTATTATTTTTCATCTATATCTATGCTTTAAGAGTGGAAAAAATTGGAGTAATAAACTTGCAGGGTTAGTTTAGTGGCAGGTCCCTGTTTGGAAAATTGGGGTTCAAAACCTCTTTGACGATGTTCTACACTCTTAGACCTTTCCAATGTTGTAGATCATGCATCATTCAGTGTTCCTATGCAAACATTATGCCTCCCACAAGTTGACCTATCGTGTTGACCACCATGTTACAAGAGGATGCCATGTTAGCTCCATTGGTCATGCATATGGGGATAACCACGTGAGGAATTTCAAGAATATTCTAGAAGGTTCAAAACCATACCACATTTTTTTAAGGTTTAAGCTATTATTAGGTTTCTTTTCAATTTACTAGATAACCATAGCATAGATAGGATCACTGAGAGAAACACAAACACAATATACACAACATTTATCCTGGGAAACCCTCATGGGGGAGAAAACCCAACAAAAACTTCCTTAATATAGATAGCCAATGTAATGCCAAGACAATAAACCAAACACTAGAGAATATCCTCTACTGAGAAATGTGCCTCACTCTCTTCCTTCTTTCGGTAACTGGAAACTGTAGCTTCCTTCAAACTTGCGCACTAGATGAGTGAGCTGAGTGGGTGCTCAAATGAGGTGCTGGATTCCTTTATTTATACAAATTGGCAGGAGCTGGAAAGGTGTCTCTTCATTGGGCATGGTCGACTTTTCTTCTGAGTGGTTAAAACCACTTTAATTTCCTGGGGTTCAACTTCTCAATTTGCATAATATATTTAGTGTTTGACCAATCCGCAAAAAGGGGATTTGGTCAATTACAATGCCTGACATGATCAATCCAAAAAAGGGGATTGATCTAATGAATAATAACTCAATAATAAATAGAATACTTTTTGTAGTTACAATATTTCAACACTCCCCGTTAACAAGAAGTGTATTCTACAACATCATTAGGAGAGAGAGAGGGAAGCAACATCAACAACATCTGGAACACTAACTGTCATATCTATAAATCATTGGAAGTTTTTCTCATCATCAATATCATCATTCACAGTAGGGAGCTGGAATGGAATCATCGTCATCTGCATCAAAATGGATTAGTATAATACTAATACATCATCATCAATAACAACACAAGGCTGATACAAAATCAACAACAACAATGTCACAACAAAAAGGCTGGAGCATCATCAACAAAAACAACATCACAACACGAAGGCTGGAGCATCATCAACATCAGCACTAAGCCGGAAATCTTCATCACAAAAATGACATCTCATCAACATCAACATGAGGCTGGAAATCTTCAGCATGAGGTTGAAATCACAACAACATCAACACGAAGTTGGAAATATTCAACACGAGGTTGGCATCACAACAACATCAACGAAGTTGGAAATATTCAACATGAGGCTGGCATCACAACAACATCAACACGAAACTGGAAATCTTCAACAGTAGGCTGGCATCAACACTACTCCCCCTTTTGAGGGAGGTCCTTTTGGACTACACCAAGCTTATCTTGAAAGTGCTCAAACTTTACACGAGATAGAGGCTTGGTCAACACATCAACAACCTGTTCATTTGTGCTAACATACTGAGGCTTTATGGCTCCTCTCTACACCATATCACATATGTAATGATATCAGGTCTCTATGTGTTTTGAATTGTCATGGAACACATGGTTCTCTGTCATATTTATGAAACTCTGGTTATCACATAGGATCATGATTGCTTCCATCTCCAGATCAAATAGATTTGTCAACAACTTCCGAAGCCATATGGATTCACAACTGGCAGAACATGTAGAAATGTATTATGCTTCTGTCGTGATGAGAGAAATGATTGATTGATTCCTACTCTTCCATGAGATCACAACTGACCCCAGACTGAAACAACATCTTGAAGTGATCTTTTTGTCAGAGACACTTCTAGCCCAATCTGAATCGGTATAACCACTCAGTCTGAAGTCATGAACTCCATTATAACTGAGACCACAATCTAATGTACCCTTAAGGTACCTCATCACATGTTTTGCAACAACCAGGTGAACACGTATGGGTCCTAGCAGAAATTGACTCAAGGTGTTCACAACAAAACATATATCTGGCCTGGTGTTCGTCAGACACATCAACGATCAAATGATCTGTCTGTACAACGTAGCATCAATCAATTCTGACGAAGTGTCAACCAAGAGCTTCAACATTGTTTCCATGGGTGTATTCATGGATTTTCACTCCAACATATCAAATCTCTTCAGTATTTAAACTTCATACTTCCCTTGGTTAAGGAAGATCTTATCTGGGCTCTGCTAGACTTCAAGGCCTAAGAAATAGTGCATTAGGCTAAGGTCTTTCATCTCAAATTCTGAAACGAGCTTCTTATTACAATCAACGACGACATTTTCTTCTCCAGTTAAGAATAAGTCATCCACATACAACAACAATATAACATTCTCATCATTCATAACCTTGAAGTAAAGGTTAGAACCAACTTTACTCTTGGTAAAGCCCAAGATCATCAGGAAACTACCAATCCTTCCATGCTAAGCTCTAGGAGCTTGCTTCAATCCGTACATATCCTTCTTCAACTTGCATACATGAGTCTTCCTATCTTTAGCTTCAAACCATTGAGGTCTTTCTATAAACACTTCTTCTTCAATGACACCATTCAAGAAAGTTGTTTTCACATCCATTTGATGTAACTTCCACTTCATCTTAGCTGCAAGAGCTATGATGGTTCTGATTGAAGTGTATCTTGCTACAGGAGAAAATGTATCTTCATAATCAATGCCTTCCTTTTAATAAAATCCACAAGCAACAAACCTTTCTTTATATTTCTCAATACTTCCATCAACAACATGTTTTATTTTTAAAATCCATTTGGAAGATAGCACATCCTTGCTCTTCGGTTTGTGAACTATTTCCCATACATCATTCTTTATAATGGATTGGTATTCTTCTATCATGGCATCTTCCCATTCTTTCTTATCAATAACATCTTCAAAGCAAGTAGGCTCCTTCTCTAAGATGTCACACATTAAAGCCATATAACTGGAGAATGGCTTGGGTTTCTTCACTTGTCTCATGGTTCCTTCTGGGGAACCATACTTCTCTCCATATTGAATAAGTTTCCTCGCCCATGATGGATTTCTCTTGTGGGATATCGTCATCTGGGGAGGTTCTTTAGATTCTATTATGTCATGATCTTCTAGAATCTCCTCATCAGGGGAAGTTATGACTTCCCTCACTGGTTCCACAACTCTGGGAGCCACAGGTTCTTCTTCATATACTTCTTCAAGATGACATCTTCTTGATTTATTGAGTGTTTCATATTCATCAAAGGTTACATCCTTGTTGATCTCAATATGATGGTAGCTTGGTATATAAACTTTGAATGCCTTGGATACCTCACAGTATCCAACAAATATTCCCTTCTTTCTCGAAGGGTCCATCTTGGTTCTCTTCTCTTTCATAATGTGTACAAATACTGGGCAGCCAAATATTTTGAGATGGCTTACTTTTGGCTTCTTTTCAGAGAATATCTCTTCAGGGGTATTGAACCCAAGTGCACTATGGGACAATCTATTTTGTACATATACTATTGTTTTTTATGCTTCTTCCCATAAGTGCATTGGAAGATATTGATCATGGTTCATAGTCTTCACTTCTTCCATTATAGTTTTTCTCTTTCTTTCCACTACACCATTTTGTTGAGGATTGTAGGGAGTGGTGAGCTCCATTTTGATCCCATAATATTTGCAAAATTTTGCAAACTCTTTTGAGATGTATTCTCCTCCATTATCTGACCTGAGTATCTTGATCTTTCTTTCAGAAAGATTCTCTATCAAGGATTTGAATTCCTTTAATTTACTGAACACTTCATCTTTTGATTTCAAAAGGTAAACCTAGGTTTTGCAAGAATAGTCATCAATAAAAGATACATAGTATACATACCCATTGATGGAGGTTGATGTCATTGGACCACATACATCTAAGTGAATGAGCTCTAGGAATATTTTTTCTTTACTATCTCTCTTCAAGAAAGGGTTCTTGATGTCTTTTCCTTGTGCACATCCATTGCACACTCTTTAATGGTCAACCTTGAATTTTGGTAGACCTGTGACTGCCTTTATTACATATGGTAATTCTTTGTAGTTGATGTGATCTAGTCTTGTATGCCAAAGTTCACATGGATTCTCAATGGAATGGGTCAATGTTGCTTATGAGTGACCCTTTAGCTTATACAAGCCACCTTCTTCTTTTCCAATAACAATCGCTTCTTCCATGGTTTTCCTTTGGGCCACATAAGAACTTCTCCATCTATGAAGGAAAATATGAAGCCTTTATTCTATAAAGATGAAATAGAAAGTAAGTTCTTTGTCAAACTTGGTACATATAGTACATCCTTCATCTTCATTGGGGTCCTTGAATCAAGTTTGTAATTTGATTGTCCTACTCCTTTGATAGTGTTTTGATAATAATCTCCAAGTGTAACTTTATGGGGAAACTTATTTTCTGTAAGGCAAGAGAAAATGTCTCTTTGAACTGTCATGTGCTTGGAAGCACCATTGTCTATGAGCCAAGTGTCCTCACCAGGTGACACCGATCATGAGAGGGAAGAGATTAAGAAATAGTCTTCAATCTATTCTTTTATCATCTTTGTGGGTGTCTCTTCATCTTAAATTGTATGGGCATGGTGCCTCTTGTTTCTCTTCTTGTCTTATTCTCATATAGATGGAAATTGTTTAGCAATATGTCCCGTCTTGTCACAATGGTATCATTGGTAGGATGATACATCTTTTTCTCTTCTTTGACCTTTCTGAAATTTTTGGAATCTTCTTGGAGGGTGAAATTCTTTATGTATGAATTTATTTTGTGGGTGAGACTCCTTATGCGTTTCTTTATGGAATTAAGACCTCTTTCCTTCTCCTTTAGTATGAGTATCTAGGGCTTGATCTTCATCTCTTGATAGTAATGCTTCTCGGTTAGCTACTCTTGCTTCTTCTTGAACACATTCTTCCCAAAGATTGTCAAAGTGTAGTTTCTCCTTTCTAGCACAAATAGTTTGGATGAATTCATCCCAAGGTCTTGTGAGACCATTAAGGGTTTTCATTATAAGTTTGTATTCATCTATAGTATCATCAATTGCTTCCAGATATTCTTTGAATTGTGATATTCTGGAGAAATATTCTTGAATTGTTTCTCCTTTCTGCATCCTTGTACTTTTGAGTTGAGTTCTTAGATTCATCTTCCGATTGATGTTATTTCCTTCA